>ML818417.1:31119-61797 GCA_009831015.1 Picea engelmannii | reverse complement strand
TGTCATACTTAATTTTGAAAATGACCAGGCAGGAGAAAATATGCATCAGAAAAAAGAGAATTGAGATCAAATAAATAGAATGACTTCACATTCAACATGGCTGAAGATAAAAATCTAGGAACACATAAAAGCAGAAAAAAAACTAGCATTCTCGAATCAGAGCATGGACGGAACCCTCATTCCATACTTAGCCAGTTTTTGGATCGCGGGTTCTCGGGCTGGGGACCTTAAAATCAGGGTTCTGTTGTTCCATGTCCTACAAATAGCACCGAGAGTTCCGTGATATACAAATTGACAATGGGACCTACAAACTATTTCAATTTTAAGGGGTCGTGTCCCAAAATTTTAGCATTCGCGAATTAGTTTTCTTTACATAGGTTTTACATACGGCGGTGGACAAAAGCAGAAAAAATATAGTACCAATGTCTGTTACATAGGGCGGTGGACAAAAGGACCAAATAAATAGCATTCCTGAATTAGTTTTCTTTGAAACAGGGGTCATGGATATAAGAAATTGAAATTTATCAAATTATAGGTTCCTGGAGAGCATAAATTATACATAGCAAATATGCAATTTTTTAAAGTAGATATTTAGTTTTATACATACGAAATATGTACTTTTATAAAGTATGGGGATGAGATATTATAGAGCATGCATGGAGCCCTCATTCCATACTTGCACAGAGCCTTGATTCCATACTTAGGCAGTTTTTGGAATGCGGGTTGTCGAGTTGGCGAGATGAAAATTGGGCATCTATTTTTCCATGGCCTACAAAGAGCACCCACGGTTCCATGATATACAAATTGACAAGAGGACCTGCGGACTATTTTAATTTTAAGGGCCTTTGTGGAAAAAGTATGAAGGATGGGTGGTAAAGATGCAAGAAATGACATACTCTCTATACGTTTGAATACAAAAAAGGTAATGAACACAATTTTATGACATTTATATAAAAAATAATGAAACGTGTTACATATTCCTGGAGAAAATATGCATAGGAAAAAAAGAGAATTGAGATAAAATAAACAGAACGACTTCACATTCAGCATAGCCGAAGATAAAAATCTAGGAACACATAAATATATAAGGAAACAAAAGAATAATTTTATTTGGAATATGTGAAAAAAAAAAAATAGTTTGTTACATATCCCTGGAAATGTAAATGTGTTTGTCATATAGACTGGGATTGAGACTCCCGTGGACCATAACAGAAATATGTACAAGAAATAGAACTGTGGAAAGAAGTCGAACATGGTAAAATGTAATACCTTAAAAGTAGAAATGGGAAGATCAGTTTTTGGCTATAGATTTCTACTCAGAAAACTTGGAATAACTGGATTGATAAAGAAAGGACTATCACTATACACTTACAGGGATCGTACGTATAAGTAATTTTGGTGTTTGCTTGGTCATTCCTTTCCCTGTTGGTTTTTGTGGGCGACCTACTTGAATATTTGATTGATAAACAGAGGATTTATGCATTTCCCTATTGGATTTTGTCGGTGACCCAGTTCAAGTTCTCTTCAATATAGCTTCTCAAGGGGGCGACGTTGATGTCATTGCAGATTTTAATGCTGAAAACTTCATTTTCTAATTCGCTTAGATCAATTGAAATTTTACATAGAGCTTCATGAATCTCTCCATTCTGTACTAAATACTGGACTAGCCAGTTGTCCACCTCTTCTTCATGATATTCAAGAATCCTGTAAAACTTTTCTAAAGACAAGGCCTTCAAATTATCAACTTGTTTATCGAAAGCTTGCTTGGTTAACGCGAACGAGTTGAGGATTAAGCTAGGGTACTAGAAGTTGTTTGTCTTTCCTGCTAAGTCTACTTTGGTGAGCTTTGTGAATAATGTTTATTTATTTGATATTGCTTGCTCACATGATTGGACGATGAGATAGAGGTTCTTCACTTTCTCTTTCCAGCATGCTCTTAATTGAGTGAGCCATTTATTGGACGGGAGATCATGTTGTCTTCTTCTCGTCTCTGGCATGTTGTTGACATGAAAGGAAAAAGGGATGACCGTGTGCACATAGAAAGTTTTTTCATTTTTTAAATTTGTCTGCAGAAGTAGGAGCAAGTTATGTGCCCTGATCCCCAGGGAATCCATATTCTGTGATGTTTCTCAGCCTTAGTAATCAGTTCCATTCTTTGTTGATATTTTTCTCCACCTATCCTCTACAGGATGCGAGGAAGCTGGAGGACCCTTTTAGATTTGTTGCAGGGGTGTACGCAGTCGCAGGCATGGCTATTTCCAAAAAACTGCCAAGCAATGGCATAGGAAATAAAGCTTCCTCTAACTCCTTAATTCGGTTCTTTAGTCTTTCAACTTCGATGACTCCAACGGAATCACAAAGAGAATCTCTGGTTGCCATGTGAAGTTGAGAGATTTTGGACGCCTACATATTGGCAAGGTCAAGTTCTAAACGATGTTTTCTTTTCTTATGTTTTACGTCTCTTTGTTCAATGATTAGTTTTTTTTATTCGGTTTAAAAAAAAACACTCTGGAATAGAAAGGATTCATCCTCTTCAAAAATTTCAGTATCAACCATGTCCATTGAGAAGGCATGTTGAATTTCTTCTCCGGGGTGATCAAGGTTGCAGAATATGCTTTCTAGATCAGCGTCAAGATCCATGTTTTCACTGTAAATTTTGGGTTGCTCCTCCTCCCCTACAATTATTTTTCCCTTCTTCTACATAGGAAGCTCGTGAGGAAGATGTTCACTGTATCTCTACAAAACTGTTGTGGAGCTACTGCCAGTAGTTTATGGAAACGTTGGTTTGCTCCAAACGCTGCTTGAAATGAAGAAATGGAGGGGACAATATAACCCCCCAGAAACATTGCTTCAATGCGTGCGAATAGAAAATCTCATCATTAATGACAATATCTATGTGTGTATGGTGCCCTGTTAGAAGTAAATCTTAATTATTTCATACTTAGAAGTGCGAAGGTGGCGGTTATGGCTAAGAACATTTAAGGATTGGAGATTTCATGAATGAACCAAGCTGGTGGTGTGCGAATGACATTCCATGGTATTTGAAATTAAGATTGGGAAGATATTGGAGGTTTCGTGAAGGAATCAAGATGGCGGCATGTGAATGACATTCCATGGCATTTGAAATTAAGAGTGGGAAGGGATAAGAAAAGCCTTCACAAAAATTGCATTGATGGCAGAAATTCTCGTGCCTTGCGCGCATCAATGAAAGCTTAGACGGTGCCTGCACGATGACTTGTTAGTATTATACATTTAGCAAGAAGACATATATATATAAACACTATTTGTTATTATGCACACGTGCAAAGGTGACGAGCAAGGGGAAGAGCAAGAAAGGAAGGAATGGCCAAGTCTGAAAGTGCATGGTGAAACTGTTGAGTGTCCAATGCTGAAACTGCATGAGTCAGAATTGTTCAGCTAAGCAAACCAAAGGGGTGGGTCTGACTCCCACTACATATTTCATAATCCTTGTGCAACACCAACTCTGTGGTTACCAGATCAATATGTGTAGAAAGGAGGAAATACTAAAAATGTACCTTCATAAAGTATGGACATGAGATTTTATAGAGCATGTACGGATATGGTAGTCCATACTTGGCCACTTTCAGGATCGAGGGTTCTCGAGCGGGCGGGCTCAAAAAAAGGCCTCTATTGTTCGGTGTTCTACAAATAGCACACACAGTTCCGCGATATACAAATAGACAAGTGGACTTGCAGGGTGGCTAACATTTTATAGACCATCCACGTTTTCTGGATCCCGGGTTCTCAAGCTGGCTGGGTCAAAAACAGGGCTCTATTGTTCGATGCCTTACAAATAGCTTATGATAATAAATTGACAAACGGATTTGCGGGCTGACTGACTCAACATTCTACTCCAGGGCTGGCGGGCTCCCAGAAGCGAGTAATACATACCAAATATGCACAAATCCCTTATTCCCTACTTAGGCATTTATTTGGATCATGGACTTGCGGACTATACATTGGGTCCATTTCCGCCATATAGAAATTGGGTTCTCGGGCTAGTGGGCTCAAAATTGCCTAAGCAAAGCAAAGGGCTATGTTCGAATTCCAGTGCATATTCCATAATTCATGTGCAAGACCAACTCTGTGGTTACCAGATCAGTGTGTGTAGAAACAAGGCGAAACTAAATATGTACCTTTATAAAGTATGGACATGACATTTTATAGACCATGTACTGATATCGCATTCCATACTTGCGGGTTGTCAGACGGGAGGGGTCAAAAAATAGACCTCTATTGTTCTGTGTTCTACAAATAACACATACAATTCCACGATATACAAATTGACAGGCGGACTTGCAGGGTTAAAAATGGGCCTCTATTGTTTGGTGCCTTACAAATAGCCTATGATAATAAATTGAGAAACGGATTTGCAGGCTGACCGGCTCAACATTTTTCAATTGACAAGAAGATTTGGGAGCTAGACGGCTGAACATTCTACTTCTACTGATTTCCGCGATATACAAATTGACAGACTCCAGGGATAACGGGCTCCTAGAAACGAGTACTACATACCAAATATGCATATATCCCTTATTCCATAGTTAGGCACTTATTTGGATCGTGCACTTGTGGGATGTACATTATGCCTCTAATGTTCTGTGTCCTGCAAATAGCACTCATAGTTGGGCGATATACAAATTGACAAGTGGAATTGTGGGTTGGTTGGCTCGACATTGCATTTATGCTGGATGGCGAACGTACAGGGTAACGACCTCTAGGCGGGATAAAAATAATAATAATAATAAAAACATAGTTGCAAACAAGTTTGACAAATACAGAGAAAGTAAACGAAAAACTGTTTACTATGGAACACAGGCAGAAAAAGAATGCACCTTTGCATGGATTCGTCTACATCTCTGGGTAGGAGTTCTTTGCGCCGTCTACTTTTCCTGTCTGTTTCTATCAACAAAAGTAAAAAACAAAAGGGATATGAACATAAGTTTATATGTTAAGAAAAAGACAGCTACTATGTACATATACAAAAACAAAAATGGAATAAGATGAATAGAGTCACAAATAGTTTTTGGGAGGATGCACTCTTTATTTTATTTTTTTGCACAATGTATATTTTATAATTCGAGTAGAACATGGTTTGTATGCTCACCAGAACGATATGTGTAGAAATTAGGGATACATATATGCTTTGAAACATAGAAATATGAGTTTGCAATAAGTTTGATGTATACATCATAATTCAAGTGCAATACCAATTGTATCGTTATCAGACCAATATGTGTCTAAGACAAACATACTGTATTGAGGAATGGGCACATTGGACCAGACATGGTCAATAAGTGTGTTTTGCAGATGGCATGTGTTGTTCAAAAGAAAGCGAAGACTATGTTTGCACATGTAGTTTTTCAATTCTTTAGTTCTGCCAGTATTTTGTAGCATGTCAATATTGAAGTCTCCTACAAGTACAATGGGTCCATTCAGATGGAAATGGCCCAATGCATTGGAAATAATATGCACTATGTTGGAGAATGCTACATGGGGAGTAACATATAGATTCAGTATTGCAACTTTTGTTTCATGGGGAAAATAATTTGCAAGCACCAGTTCAACATTTTTTTCTTCGATATGTATATGGTCCAAAATTGGTACATGTTTTTTCACCAGTATCATCACCCCATGTGTATTGTAACTTGATATGCAATTGTGATTTGGGAATTATTCGTTCTGCATGCATAATGCCATGTGTGTTTCCTGCAAGCACAGAATATCAGATTGCATTATATCATAGTCATTCAGTATACCATCCATGTGTGCATTTAAGTTGCGTGTGTTAAGCGATAGAATTGATACAGATGAATTTGTTTGTATGGATTGGTAATCATAATGCAGTTGCCATTTTGCGTTGGTCCCAAGTCGTTCCATTTCAATATCAACTTTTTGTTTCACGTTGAAGTTATATTTTGTGAGAGGACTTAGTAAATACAAGGAGTCTATGCTTCTGACACGGGACAATGCTGTGTATACAAGTCCATGTATGCGAATTCTAGCAGGCTGAAATGAAACATTATCAAGTGTTAGTCCTTGTGATCTATGGACTGTACGTGCACATGCAAGTTTAATCGAAAATTGTTTTCAAATATTCAGTCGGCCTGTCTTTGCTGATGTCGATACTGGCTTCGATATTCACAAAATAGGTGTCCAATCGCTTCCAGTGTTTGAACTATATTAATAAGACAACTTTCTTGCTGGTTGCTTGCCTATAGGCGATTCATGGAACTTAATCCAAAGAACATCCATGTTTTTTGTCTTCATATAACCTTTTAGTATTCCATCTGCACCATTCACCAAGCCATCTTGTGAATCATAGTTGCAGGCATATATTTCAACCAGCATTTCTAATTTGAGGACAAGCTGCAAAGGCAAAGTGACTGAATGTTCATGACGTAGCACATTTCCATGGTTGTCTTCTTCTAGGTCAATCGAATTGATGATGATATCATCGCCAGGCATGTGTGATAGCATGTGGCTATTATGTTTTGCAACATCCTTATTTCTGTAGAACAGGTAAGGGAACGTTGGGTCTGTTGGTGTAGGCCGTAAGCACCTCAAATTGATATAGGTCAAGTCATCATATGTTTGGTTGTTTGTGCGCATTCTATTCAGAATTGCAATGAATGTTTCATCTATCTGGCATATTGTAGTATGCAACTCAAAGCATTTAATATTGTCTCTCCAGAAGTCATGGGTGATTGTTTCCATGTTAACGGTAGGTTGTTCAAATACCAAAGAATCTTGGATGGGTTGTGCCTGGTAAAGATCCCCACAGAATATCATGTCAATGTTTCCAAAGTATTTCGTCTGCACATGTTTTATGCTTCTTATTCGGCTGTCAATGGAATACAAGAACAGAATCCCAATCAAAGATGCTTCATCTATAAAGACAAGTTGGAGTTCCTCATAAAGCTTAGATAATGTATCCAACATTTCCTTGCTAAGTGGAAGAAATCGTGACTTGTTAAAAAGCATTAAAAATGCAGAGTGGATTGTTGTTCCACCAACATTGTATGCAGCTTTTCCTGTGTATGAAACTATTAGGCCCTTTGGTTTCATAGGATCAGAGGAATTGTTTGAATCATAGATTTATATAAGCATTTGGAACAATGCTTTTGCTGTGAATGTCTTGCCTATTCCTACTCCGCTTGTAAGGAACACATGCACAGGACTGTTCATGTTCAAGCATTTTTTAAGAGCAATGTCCTTTAAAATTGTTTGTTGTTCGTGATTCAACAGACGTCTTATTATTCAGTATTCATTATTTCCAATTAGGAAAGGATGTTTTGTAACATGAAAACCAAGATTGATACGCTTTTCACTTCTAGCCGCTGGAGGATGAGGGAAATCCGCTTGTAAGTCATAGGACTCGGAAGGAGTTGTGGTTGTTTTTCGGTTTCAGAATGTCTCATCATGATCACCAGGGTTTTTTAGGTCATTAAGTGCAACTTCTAGATCGCCCCATGTTGGATTAACATTATAGGTAAATCTAGCTTCATTGATGTGCACTATACTCTTAGACGCAACATACGCAGTCTCCCGTGTAGAGAAGTTATGTATCAATGTGTCTTTGTTTTCATCGAACGGAACGTACAACAACAGTTTTTCTCTACAATAGTTTTCATAGTCACAATGTTTATTGTATTTGACAAACAGTATCACAGAGGGTTTTTTTCTTTTTGATATGGGTGCACCATTTTTTTGTAATGCAATACGAATTCTGCTAAGAAGATATGCCTAATAGGAGATGGATGTTGCACATAATAATTAATAATAGAGCGACATACCACATCCTCTGAATTGTTAGGCTCTTGTTGCAGAAAAACTAGTGGTTTAAGCACAAATGTGTGTTTTTCAAGTGGAGATGTGTTTATGAAGACACATTTTCTTGAACTACAAGTGAGGGGCAAGGAAAGTGTAATGTGAACTACTTGCTGAGAAGACATTTTTTGAAGATTAAGCAATGTATTTCCAAGTGTGCATATCATTTGTATGGCATCAATATGAATTTTTTCATGTTCTTTGCGTATTTTTCTGAATGCACTTGTCATAGATTTGTCAATCTTCGTCATAAACGAGGTACATTACAATGTTGCAGCATATGCATTCAACACGTACTTCACATCTGTATTTTCTTTCCACATAACTGGCATGTCCTTGGAGAAACCGTTGTTCCAAATATGGGAGGGTTTTTATTTAAGGAAAAGTGTTGGTTTCCTAAGCGTACATTGTATGGCTTGGATGTACTCATCTTCTGATAGATTTATCTGTGTCAAGAAGGCATCAAAGCTCATCATTTCGTCAAATCTTCCTTGTTCTAAAAATGCAAACAAGGATTTAGATTTCTCAACAACAACATTGTCCTCTAAACTAACTAGCTCTATGATTCTTGTAGCTCTCATTGGCGGAACGGGAAAGTTGTATCTGCAATGTGATTTTTTTTCATTTTCTACAACTTCTTGTATGGTAATGTCTATGGACTTTCGCAAGTTTTGGATTCAAATGATCTATGTTTCATGTTATGTATTTATCCACAAATTGTTCGATCTCTGAATTGTTATCAGCTCCATAAACGGGTGCACCCTCTATCCACAACAGTGTGTGGTCATGTTCATTTCCCCTATTCTGGAATTCAATCACAAAAAAGTAGTCTCATATTTTTCCGAAAAACATTTCATCATGGCATATCAATTGTCTCAAAGCATTTATTCTATGTCTATAGTAGTGAGTACATGTCACTGAGTCTTTTCTTATGAGGTAGTCAATGTCGTTATTTTCCACTGTATCGGTTTCTTTTTTACATTTCTTGTTCCTATGCAGGTCAGACATGACAACCACTAATGGATCCCAGCAATGCTCTGCACTTGTAAATGTGATGAAAAATGTTGGCGGGCCCAATAGCCGGATCCTTGAAAAAATATTTTTTTTGTTTCGTTGCAAATAGTCAGGAGAAGTACAGATGTTTTTGAAATCTATGTATCGAATATCAGATTTCAGAATTTTTTCTAGGTTTACTTTGTACTTCACATCCTTGGCCAACAACTTTCTTCCTTGTAACTGGCCTTTTCTTATTCGGACCCACATGCACGACATAACTTGCTCTATTATTATGCACATTGTTTTGAAAAACAAATTTGTTATGTGACAAGAGAAGTAACCGCTTGAATGTAGCAGCTCCCATCGGACTATTTTATGATAATTGAATCGTTATGTAATATCAGTGCCACGTG
The DNA here is from genome assembly GCA_009831015.1 of Picea engelmannii. Taxonomy (NCBI): domain Eukaryota; kingdom Viridiplantae; phylum Streptophyta; class Pinopsida; order Pinales; family Pinaceae; genus Picea; species Picea engelmannii. Next base: position 52,537 of record ML818417.1, on the reverse strand, counting down.
GATCTCCATAGAAGAGTGTTGGAAAGTTCATTTCCTCAGCGAATTTGTCCTTGAATATTCCAAGTGGATGCTACCCCTCGACAGGTGCAATTTCAATAATTTTGTCTTGCAAGTCATGAATGCATTGTGAATCAGTGAATCCATGCACCAATGTTTCAGCAGGTGTTTCATTCTTCGATTTATCACTTGTATCAAAATTACTAGGATTTTCGAGAGTGTCTCCAAAGTTGCCATGTTCTTCTGCAAGAACATTGTTCCAGATTCCATTTATACAAATGTCCTTTGCTTTGTATAGGGCCCTGGAGCACAATTCCTTTAAATCTTTCATAACAACATGCACACGCACTTTTCTTGCCTGATAGGCATTTTTGTATCGCAAGCGTCTTTTCAGAGCCACAATGATTGTAATTGTATTGTTAATGAATTGTGGCAACGCTTTTTGCACAACATCTAGCTAAATAGGCACATTAATAATTGATCATGTTAAGCCCATCTAGGGTCGTTTATAGCCCTAAGGTCTGATTTGAGCAAATGCAATTCGCAGAGACACAAGTCTCTCCTCAAGTTCCATAAGTGCACTTACATCTGTTAGTGGTGTATTACATATTATTCGATCAAGGGTTGCAAAGTGTGGCAGTTTTCCATTTTCAAGTGATCGTTTGCATGGAAGACAAACTTTCCCACTGGAAAATGGTTTATCGTGCACTGTCAAGCGTAGGTATTCTACTTGCAAATCAGGCATGAAAGACTTATTGTTTTTTGAAAAATTCAATTGTTCACAAATTGCACATGCAATGGAAGGAGTGTCTTTCATTTGTTTCATGTAGGTTTGTCTTGCATTTTCTTTTGTGGGGAAGTATGGATAGAAACTGTTTCCTAGTTTTCATTTCTACTACTGCATGGTGTTTCTTGTAGACCACGAACTGACACATTTGCATGACCATTCTGGGATATGTGATCGCATCTGTTTATGTTCTGTTATGTGTGAACAAATTTATTTACATAGTGATATGTGAGTTTCTCTCTAAAAGGAAGTGTAGCAATGTATTTTTTTCTCTCACGCATGACCTTTTTCAAGTTGTGGTAACTTACTCTACGTTTCTTTCCCAAGAGCAGGATGACCTGGTGGCAACTGGGATGAATTTCACTCTCACCCAGCTTCTGAGAAACTAGTTTACGTTTTTTGTTCAAGGCCTCTATGGCCTGATCACAAGTCGGACAAATTTGACGAATATTTTTTTTAAAATTGTGATAACTTACTCTACGTTGTTTGTTTAAGCCCTCTATGGACTCATCACAACTGTCATGAATTTTAAGCATGTTTTTTTTTGTTCAAGACCTGTCTGCCCATATCACAACCAGGAGGAGTTTCATTTTCACTAAAAATCATTCCACGCCTATGCAGATTCGATGTCGTTTGGGTGGCATGGACAATCAAACTTGAACTACTGATATTTCCAAGCAAAGGTTCATAATGGATATGTGTTGTATATGTTTTCAACGAGAGGATGTCAATTGTTCGATCGTAATTTGAATCAGTAACCCAGGAATGGACAGTGCCATCTGGCAAGGGTGACCACACCTGGATATTCACCATGAATATCATAGACAACCATTGCAAAAAGAATCTGCAACCCTCCATATTCCCTTTTTCATATGGAAGCGCCATGTTCACAAGGTATTCCAACGAACTTCCAATTGTCGGCATATTTTCTACGAGAAATGGGCAAATGTGTTGATGCTAGCACTTAAAATTCTGTTGGTTGTCGCCTATAATCGCATTGCAAAATGACTGTATATTGTAAAGCCGCAACAACTGAACATCAAACCCCACTATCATCAAACAACAAATTGCATTGAATAGACTATCTCCACAGCTAGAGACAACATTTGTTGCCAGCTGTAAACCATGGAAATCTATGCCATGCAAAATCCATTTCCATTGTGATTGAAGGTCTTTGAAAATAATGGACAAGTAAATATGAGGACCTTCTATATTGCATATGGACATTTTTCTGTACAACAGTGGTTCATAATGGCCACTGAGGGCATTGACATCATGGAACAAGATGCAATATGGATTGTCAAATGCAGTTTTGTTGAATCGTAGATATCTTGTTTTTCTTGTCAATGACCATATGCCAACTGATATATTCAGCCAGTTAGATAGCCACCGTATACAAAATGTATCTTCCCAAAGTCCCCTCTCATGTGCAGGCAGAACTGGAGATGCAGACAACCGCATCCTTGAAAAATACGTAGCGACATCATGTATTCCATGCAACTGCCGAAGAAAATCAGATTTCAGCTCGTACTCATACGACTGCAAAGCCTCAACATTGCCATTTTTAAAACAGGTCAAGAAATAATCTATCAATCCATTGCGCAGGTCGGTCGACGAATAACAGAAATTCAATAGAACCTGGAATGTATCGAAAAGGCAATCCCAAACAGTATACGAGAATGCATCTAATCTAAAAAGCCCAGTGTTATGCAAAACCGCATCAATGTTGTCATGTATAATGGACTGTGTATCTATTTCATACGACTCAACATCTATTATTTATTTCATCTCTTCAACTGTCATTTTCAATCTATTTGCTACATACTTTCAGTTTCTATGAAAACAGAGAAAAGCAGGGGAAAAAAATAAGAAGTAGCAAAATAAAAAAGGAAAGCAAAATAGGGTACCAATCCCCGTATGTATCTTTCAACCTTCTTCTTCTCAACTTGAATCCCCCCTAGTCCCCATAGCATATGAGAAGAAAACAGATCGACACTGGAAACTGAACCAAACAGGAGAAAGAATGCAAATAAATAAAACCATAACTTTACTCAGTAGAAAGAGAACATGTAGACGCAGTTTTCCGACCCATAGAATAAAAGCATACCCTGCGTCTACACCCCGCCCAACTTTTCGTAAATTCCTCTGCATTGCAATTTTCGGAAAAGATATGGACGCGACGGCCCGCATATGAAGACGCATGCTTTCCAGGAACATAAACCAAGAGCACAGACAAAGATGGTCTACAACAGAATTTCGAGGCAGGGACTCCCACCATTGAAAAACATCAACAACAGAAAAACTTACCCGTCAACAAAGGATGAGAAGAGCTCGACCCCAAAAACTACAAACCACAACAACAGGTCCAACAACTTGCAAAGTTGAAGAACAACAAACTAGTGAACAACCACGAAGAGCTCGAACTGCAAGTGCAGGACCTCAACTTTGCAAAGTTGAATCAAACAAGAACCAGAATCATGGAATGAAGCAGTGAACAAGGATCGACCACTCCAACAACGATGCCAACCATGAACGAAACTGTGTCGCAATGCATCTGTACTATAAACATTTAAGACTGGCAGAGTTGTTAGGTAAACAGTTAAGACTGTTAGGACCGTCGAAGGGCATAGGCCTGTGCAAGCATTTAAGAAAATATGCAGCATGGTAGGCCTGTTCTCTAGAAGCATGCAACAATAAAGAAAAAATCACACATACTAATTTGGTAGAGAATGTATTCTACCCAGCACAAAATGCTAAGGGAAACATTCGAACTAATGCTAGCATTAATCCACCTTCGACCAATGCATAATAAAATATATGATTCAAAAAGACCAAATACTTTGGATATGCCATCATATTTCACATTGGGAATAGTGAAGGCAGCAATAAGACCTCAAATCTGTTGTCCAATCAGATCTTGACAAAACTAATACTTTTTATTATATAAAAATCGATGTTTTCACTTCCCTTGTTCCAATAATACACAATATGAAAATATTTATGGTCAATGCACAATCTAATACCAGGTCAACGATTTATCGATCATTATAGTCTCTCTATGCCTACGACGGGGACTAATAATGCACTTTATTTGTTTCAACATTTTTAAATAATGTAATTTATTGTTTCAATTTTTAATAATGTTTCAACATTTTTAAATAAAAACTTTATTTTTCCAACGTTTTTAAATAATATTTCAATATATTATAATTACATTAATTATTGCTTTAATATACATTATTATTATTATAGAAAATATTAATATAACTATAATTTTTTTTTTTATGTATAGTTGTAACACACATAGTATAAAAGGTAAAATATTGATTCTCATATTAGGACCTAGGCTAATGGACTTAACTTTTTTTCCAATAAAAATTTCGCTCGAAATTATATATTAGATAATAATTTCATTTACATCTGTAGGATCATTTCAAAAAGAAATCTCCACGAATCCATCAATACAATAACTTCTCCCACCCAACAAGGCAACAAAAATAACTCAGGATCCAAATGTCACCAAAGGAATTCTCCACCCAGAATCAAAATGGAATTCAAAACAATACTAATATCAAAATAGTTCATCACCAAGAGAAGAACCTAGTCTCTAATCCCCAAATCCAAAAGATGTGCAAGTAACTATAATGACCATGATACCACCAGGCATCAGAATAGTTTTAACTGCGCTAGTGGACCTACCCTACCATCATCCACCAAGTAGTAAGTTAATATGCCTTTTTGTTCCAAAAGTCCTTGTTTGGAAAGAAAATCAACTTCTTTGTTGAAGTCCCGGAGAATATGGTGAAAGCTAATTTCTTGGAAAATAGTGATCATTGCCTTTGTTTTGCGCTTCCAACCTTCAATATCAATAGCATGTAAATTGGCTTTTTGATTCAGCCAATCTATTATCACCTTGGAATCACCCATTACCTATAACCTTGTAATATCCCAAAGTTTTGCAAGAGTAAGAGTCACCTAGTCACCAAATAATTCATCTTTTGTATTTATACCCATCCCACAGTTGATCTGTCATCTGATAATATTCAAATCTCACTTCTTAATAACACCACCAGCTCCACAGTCGTGCCTCCTCTGATAGAGGCTCGTCAAAGTAAGCAATGGTATTACCCTCCGACTGAGTAATGGGCCTCCAGCTCCAAGTATTTATTTTCTATGTATGTGCACGAATGTTGAGCACCCCAATAGTCCTATATGCCACTGCCCAATCCGAGGTCTTACTTTCCTTGAAGATCACCCGGTTCCTCTCGAGCCATATATACCAGCAAGTGAGCACTACCATATTTGTAGGCATTGTCTTATCCATCACCCAGGAGGCAAAGACATTGCTAAAATTGTTCCCAGACCACCGATTTTTTACTCTAAGAAAACTAGTCGTTCTGGCCCAAACAATCTGAGAAAAAGAACAGTGCACAAATAAATGATCGATGTCTTCAATATTTTTTTTGCAGAGAGGACAAAAGCCAAGACCTTACCATCATATTTTCCTTAAAACTTCCCAGATTAAAATTCTATTCTCGACCACCATCCATATAAAAGGTTTGATCTTTAGCTAAATGTTCCATTTCCACAAATTTATTTTCCATCCAATCCAAATCGGGAAGTTATGGATTGAAATGAGTGCTTTGTATATATTTTTAACTGATATGTTACCTGTGCCATCACCAATCGTTTACCAGTTAAGTCCATAATAGTCCAGATTAAAATTCTATTCTCGACCACCATCCATATAAAAAGTTTGATCTTTAGCTAAATGCTCCATTTCCACAAATTTATTTTCCATCCAATCCAAATCGAGAAATTATGGATTGAAGTAAGTGCTTTGTATATATTTTTAACTGATATGTTACCTGTGACATCACCAATCGTCCACCAGTTAAGTCCATAATAGGCTAATGGAATTAACTTATGGAACAAGCAATTGATAACGACTCTAGGCTCACTAACATCAAGAAGGTATATGCACAACTTTGATTGTGTGGGAATTTGGTTGAAGTTGAGAGTGGGCGAGGCGAGTTATCATAGACAAAGAAAATAAAATGGTCGTGATATACTTTTCTTTTATATAATAAAAAAGTGGCGATATTCATGTATGCTTCGTATAACACACTTAAAATTCTTTGGTAAGTGAAAAGGTGTTTCGAATGTTTTTCCAACCGAAAGTCTTTGCAAATATATACTTAATATTGGAATGTTAATTTTGTGATATTATAGAAAATGTATAATGTTTTGCAAATTTTTATTTACATTTTTAAAATACTCATTAAAGTGAATGAGTGATATGCTTTTTCACTTTGCATGTTTTTATTATTTTAAAGTTAGTAGTGTAGGACTCAAATTATGAACTTAGTCTAATCAATTAGATATAAACTTATTATTTTAAAGTTAGTAGTGTAGGACTCAAATTATGAACTTAGTCTAATCAATTAGATATAAACATGGTATCTTCATTCCATATTAAAGGTTAGTTGTTCTATTAACTTTATCAGCAATGATCTATTTTTTGTTCACATCCAAATAACATTTATACACCTTTCATTAAATGCTCTTAAAATGTCAATTCATAATTTCTTTCATTCAAATTTGACATCTCTTTGATTTATGAGTATGTTTCATAAAAAAAAAATTCCAAATAAAAATAATAATCTTATATTAGAAATATAATGTAAGCTTTACAATATCATTAAAAATGGGAATACCTTTTTCAAAACTAACTTCCCCATTAACATCACTTTTTCAAATTACTTCCCTCAAAAAACAATGTCCAAACTTTACTATTCTATTACATTTGTCTATCAAAAATCTAAAATCAAAAGATTTGAATCATAATTCAGACAGTCTTTCAAAAGTATCTACCTGATTTCCCATCCCTCTGACATAATATAAACTACCTTCATCCATAAGTAAAGCCTGCTTTGAAAGTTGATCAGCCTCCTGATTCAATTCCCTGTAAATATGTTGGATTTTTAATATCTAGAAACTTTTACTCAACTATTGAATTCTAGTCATCCATGGTTTTAATGTAGTCCCTTGCAAGTTATTTTTAAAGGAAAACCAGTTAACTATTACTTTAGAGTCTCCAATCAGCTGTAAGCAAGAAACATGTTTATGAAGAGCAAAAAAAAAGATACTCCATAGGGCCAAGAGTTCTCCTCTTGTATTAGTTCTAGTTCCATAGTTCAATTTAATGTTGTAAACACCTCGTACTGGACATTTTAGTAAAGCAATTGCACCACATTTTTCTCCTCGATTTTGTGAAGCACCATCAAAAAAACCAACAGCCATATTCCCTTCCATCAAGGGAGGACGTTCTAATTTTTGAGATTGCACATAATGAACTTTAATGAACTCACCCAAATCTTGTAAAACTAGATTACACACCCTAAGAAGAGACAAATTTTGATTTTCAAAAATAATCATATTTATGTGTCTCCAAACTTCCCAACAGATAAAACAAGGTGATTACATCCAATGATCATTCACCTTATTCCAATCCTGGAAGCATTCTCTAAGTTGTCCACATTCCCAAAATCTCTGAAACTTAAGAACATTTAAGAGATATTTCCAAAATTCTTTTGTGAAAGGACAATAAACCATTAAATGATTTATTGTTTCCTCCCCCTCGCCACACAGAAAACATCTACTAGGACCAGAAAAGCCTCTTTTTAACAAGTTATCCTAAGTTAAAATTATATTTTCTATCATCAGCCAACAAAATAATTTAATTTCAAAGGAATCTGCTAGTTCCAAATATCAATCAACTAGTCCTCTAAACCATCATCATTATCATCTAAAAATTGAACCTAATAAGCATGTTTTGTTGAAACTTTCCCTTCTTTATTGTCCCAAGACCAAACAATAGAATCATTTTCATCAAATAAAACAAACCCAAAGTGTTTCAGTCCCCTCACATAACTCTCTGATTCCAACTTTTGATCCCCAGTAAGATCAAGCATTTATGCATTTTTCCAATTAAAACCATGTACATAACCTGTATCATTAGAAGCTACCTGAGCCAGACTAAAAATACCTTTTGAGTGAAGAGTGGAAACCAAACTCTCGGACAGTTTATAGTAAAATTGAGATCCTATCAGAGGATCCAAACTGACCCAAATATCCCCTGCATTTCCAGGCTTCCAAGCTATCCAATAATTGATAAGAGGCAAAGAAGAAGTAATAGCTCTCCAGCAAGTTGACATTCCTTTCACATTTAGTCTCCCTTTCCTAAACCACTCAACAACAAAATTTTTTTTACCAGATTACAATCCTATTCCAATTTCACATTCTTCTTAGGCTTTGCAATCCTATTCCAATTTACCAGATGAATACTTTCTTTCTCTTTTTTTCCAATCCACAAAAAAATGAACATCCTCCTTATGATTTTGTTTAAAATACTTTTGGGAATCTTAGCCATAGAAAACCAGTACACATAAATGCTTTTCAGTACTGATTTTACAATTATAAACCCGCCCCCTAAGGTGAGCCATCTATGACACCAATTTGAGATTTTTTTCTCCGCTTTTATAAGCAACTACCTCCAATCAATTATAAGGTAACAATTTGGTTTAAGAAAGAACCCAAAATATTTAAATCCATCATCTAAAGGTTTTACCTCATAGGGTAAGATTTCTTTCAAAAGTGATAACTCCTCCCTAGACCATCCTGCTTCCAGAAATTGAGACTTATGAGAACTAAAGGTCATTCTAGTAGCATTGAAAAACAAATCAAGAGCATCCTTTAAAGTTTTTCATGTGTCAAATATCCTTTTCCAAATAGATTAATATCATATACAAAAAGAAGTTGAGTAATTCTAACTCCATTTGCTACCGAGACTCCTTCAATTTTTCCTTCTTCAACAAGCTTCAAAAGAATTCTACTAAAACCTTCAACTACAATTAAAAACAGTTGAGGAGAAAGAGGACATCATTGCCTCAAACCTCTAGAGCTCCAAAAGAACCCAGGGGAGTTGCCATTAATTAGCATAGAATAATTTGTTGACCTGACACACCCCATAATCCAATCAGTAGCTTCCAAACTGAGACCAATATATAGAAGGACTAGTCTTAAAAAAATATAATCTACCCTATCATAGGTTTCATCGTGTCTAGTTTTAAAACCAGTGCTTTTGATTTCTTTATCTTGATACTATGTAGATTCTCTTGAGCTACTCCAATTGCATCGGTAATATGCCTATTCTCCAAGAACCCAAACTGCTCCTTTGAGATACCTTTTGAGAGAAAATATTTGATTCTAAAAGCAATTATTTTTTAAATAACCTTATACATCAAGTTACACAGTGAAATGGATCTAAATCCATCAAAGGATTCACATTTATCACTTTTTGGAATAAGAGATACAAAGGTAGAATTTAGAGCCCCATTAATCTTCCCCTTCAATCTAGATTCCCCCACTACTTCCAATAGTTTAGAACCCAAAAGATCGAAAAATTCCAAGAAAAATTCAACAATCCAGCCATCCAGCACAGGGCTTTTTGAAACTGCAAAACCTTTCAAAGTGGACAGCACCTCGGATAATAGAACCGGTGCAACAATACTCTTCCCCTCTTTAACAAAAAAGAGTCTAGGATAAGCTTGAATAACTTCCAACTGATGAACAATAGAAAGATTCTCTTGAGCTTTGAAAATATTTTTAAAGTATAAGGCAACTTCCTGTTCCAATTCCTTCTGAATAGTAACCATCCTCCTTTCTAATTTCCCAAATATTATTTTCATGTCTTCTAAAGTTGGCATAGGCATGAAAAAACTTTGTATTTCTATCGCCATAAGTAAGCCAATTAACTGTTGTTTTTGTCTCCAAGTCTCCTCCTCTTGCTTTAACAAATCCAATTTCCTTTTCTCTTTGTTTGCAACCAAATTCCTATCATCTTCTCCCTCAAAACCACCAGGAAAAGTAGAGTAAATAAAATCCAAGTCTTCCTCAAGCTGAACTAATTCCTCTTTTAATTTTAACTTCTATTTTTTCTCCCATTTTATGACCAAAGATTTCAAAAAATTTAGCTTTTGAACTAGTTTATCCATTGGGGAAGAAATCTATGAATCCAAAAGCTTATGCCAGTTTGAACGCACTAGTAATACAAAATCAGGGTCTTTTAACCAAACTGAACTGAATTTAAAAGGGATCTTTTGTTTTTTTTGCTCTTGGTCCAATTGAAAGACCACAGGCATATGATCTGATAACTTGACATTTACCACCCATGATCTATACCTTAGTCTCAATTCCGCCAACTTTTCACTGATTAAAAAGAGATCCAATCTTTTTGCAACAAAATCTTGTTTTCCTCTTCCATTCCTCCAAGTTGGAAATAGATTTATTGGTTCTACATCAATTAAATCGTCTTCATGTAACATAAGATTAAATAAGGAAGCCAACATATCACTTCTAGAAGAACTTCCCCAAACTTCCCTTGCAGATACTGTGAAATTCAAGTCTCCTCCCAAAATTAAATCAGACTCATTTAGTATATCATCCCCCTATGCATTGTTCCAGAACAATTATCTATCACCATACGGTCTATACCAGTTTACCAACTTCAATTTCTTATTGATCTGCTTTACGAATCTATCTAATAATATTCTTGCAAGTGTCACAAAATCAATAAAATTATCTTTTTTGGGATTCCAAGCAGATATTAGACCCCTCGATAAACCCTTTGAATCCACTGCACAAAATTCCCACATAGGAAAAAAAATTGAAAACACCTCCCTCTCCTTGTTCTCGTCGACCATAGTTTCTTGAATCATAACTATATCTGTTTTTATCAGATCAAACAGTATTTTAAGGGCTGAAAATTTTGGAGCACCCCTAACTCCTCTAGCAGTAGTGAGATCACTATCATTTTTTCCCTCTCGCTAAGGTTTTATGTGCTCTAAGTTCCCTTGGACCTTCTGAAACCTGCAAAAATATGTCTCCATTAATTCCCTTATCCTTTACATTTTTCCTTGCACTTCGTGTTTTAATTGGAGAGAACTCTTTCTCTAAACCACCAAATATAGTCCCTTTCTTACCTGGGAATTCCTTTTTATTCCTCCAACCACCAATTCCTTTAGTCGAATCTTCAGTTTTTAAATTAGGTAAGTGTTACACATCAAAATTACTCACTTCAATGAGGACCTATTGTCATCATTACAAGTGTCGCAAGTGTTTCTTTTTAGCCATAAGTGTTGCAAGTGTCGCAGACATCATACATACATCTTGCCCATGTCGTGTCTCCAACAAAATCACAAGGACACTTCAAAGACACCCTCAAAGACTGGTTTAAGAAGGAGAAATCATCTAATGAAGAGTACAATATTTTACCATGGAAAAAACCACTCAAAAGTCATTTTTGAAGGCCATGCTCTCCTACCCACTGTCAGGGAGTGCCAACGCTCCCTACCCTTATTTGGGGGAGTGTTCCATCACTTTGTGGACCCTTCTGGGGGAGCACTGGGATTTTTTAAAGAAATTTTGGGCAGTGCTCCCCTACCCACTGTCAGGGAGTGCCAACGCTTCTTGACCTCCTTTAAGGGAGAGTTGCAACACTATGTGCCCCATTCTAGGGGAGCATTGGGTTGTTTGAGGAAATCTTGGGTTGTTGAGGAAAATTAGGGAAAAATCCCCCTCATCTCTGGAGTTGGTTGGATTCGAATTTGAGGTCAAGGATGGATCTTAGGGAATATCCACAACTTATGGAGAAGGATCCTCAACCTATCCCAAGAATCTCTAAGGTGGTTGGGTTTCTCCAAGCTTATATAAGGAGGCCTTCTCATGGTGAAATGGATGGAAATATGGAGAAACACCTAACTTATGATCTCATAAGGAAGGAGTGGACATTGAAGGCATAAAACTTATGATCTCATAAGGGAGATAATCAGTAAAGCATATTCATTTTGATTGTGGATTAATTGAGAAAGGGGCTAGACAAGGAGAGCTGGAAGAGGTTGTTGCAACTTCATCAAAGGTCTATAAGTATTGCTATCAAGTTCTCATTAATACATGTGCTTGGCATGTTTATTTCAAGGTTCTGTATGCCTACATGAACTTGTCTTTGATATATAAATCTAGTTTTGAATTAATCATGGTAGAATAGGAAGTTGTTTTGTCTTTGTTGTTATTGGATTGGAGGACTTGTTGAAGAGCTTGGGGATCAAGGCTCAACTTGGACTGGGCAAGGAAAAACATCGACAAAAAGGTACGTTCTTCTTCATTTTCTCTATTTTATTGAATTAGCTATGCTTAAAAGGATTTCAGTGACCAAAGTTAGCACCTTTCTATCTTGGTCTTAGGAGTCTAGAGCCCAAGAGGGGATTCACCTGTCTGGGGGGGAATTTCCCTGTAATAAATATTGGCAACTCCACTGGGGAACAAAGCTTTCAGTTTTTGGTTTCCTTCCTTGGCCTTGTTTTTGGCCTTTTCTCGCCTTTAGATATTATTCATGTTGTGTATATGATTCTTAGATGTGTTGTTGGCTCTTGGATTCATCTTATACACACTGAATTTCTGGAATTTTTTTAGTTTTTTTATTTCTGGGCAATTTTTTGAGTTCTGAGAGCCCAGCGCTCCCCTGCCTCTACCACCAGAGTACTGGCACTCCCTTGCAGGCTCCCACGGAGCGTTGCAATGCTCTAGTACCCTTAACACCAAAGCGTTGGTCTTTTTCTGCTTAAAATTATTTAGAGAATCCCTCTCTGAGTGTGGTTTTTTGCTGATTCATCTGCTCAGAGTCATTACCATCTCAGTGTGTCCTTGTTTGGCCTCCAACATCTAGATTTCTAAGGATTGATGATGTTTGGTTGGGATTTTTGATATCTATTTTCCCTTCTTTGAATCACTCTTCTTCCCTGCGATTTGGAGTTGATCTACTGCTTTCTCACTTATCTGATTGAATGAAAGTTGTTGTAAGGAAATTCAAAGATCTATTCACTATTTTCATTTTGATCTTTGAGGTCTTTTCTCCAAGCATTTCCTCCTGTTTGAATTTGTTTTGTTTTTTTATGTTTCTTGTTTGATCACAACGAGGGTGTGCTCTTGTTTATGTGAAGTTTTCTTCCGATTTCTTAAATCTCACAGATCTTGAAGTCTGATTAACATAGGAAGCTTTACATCAAACTGATTATCAGTCACATATAAACAAAAGGGTATTTTTTCATGATTGGTTTTTGGATATTGGAACCAATTTCTGAACATTTTAGCATTATATTTGATTCTTGATTGAGAACAATTGCATGAGTTCATTTCATCTTAGTGTTTGACAGTAAAAGGAAAACCCATTCTCCTTCCCTTAAATAGATATTAATTGAAAGAAAAGATTGTTTATCACTTCTTATGCATGTTTTGGGAATTGAGTCATAATATCATCAGTTTTCACTCTCATACACCTCTTAGTAAACAACAACCTTAAAATCAAATGCTAAATTAAAATTTATCAGACTTTTTTACATTTTTGTTAGCAAACCTACATTAGCTTAAGGTGTAGGGATTTGAAATAGGTTGAAAGGATAACTTTCCAAAGTTGTCAAACAAACTTAGCATCTTGCGATAGGGAGAGAAAATCCAATTTTCATATCAACTTTCTCGGATCCCCCTTTCACATAGGGGTTATGCACGGGGTCGCGTTCGGGTGAGTTATTGATATTATCCCTCCGTGGTTCAACCATTCATAGTAGTCAGATCGTATATTGGGGGTTCTTCTTGAGGTACAATTGTCTTCATTTGGTCTCAGTGCTTCGTGAATTCTGAATCCGTTCGGGGTCCTCTAGAGTTCTACCAGTCCACTTTTCCTTAGTTCTCTCAAAGGATTTCGGACTTGTTATCTTGTCCATACGTTCGGACTGGACTCTCGATTGTACCCGCCCATGGGATGACTGGGAGGTGGTGACCTTATTAGCCATAATCTTTAGGGTCTTACACAAGGTGACAGTGAAGGGAAGTCTCACTATACCTGGAACAGAGGTTGGTCAAACTCACTCGGGCTCCTTGGAGGGTAAATCCACATTTACTACATGGAAGCTTCCACCAAGGCATAAGTCCATTAAGCAAGTCGCCAACGTAACTGATCCACCCGCTCTATCCCCACCCCTTCCTATATTGATCTCGCAACATTGGATTTCATCACCAACTAGTGGTTTCATTGTGGGAAGTTTTGTTTAATTGTTTGCTTCTTAGATTCATAGTGTGTGTTGTTTCTTTTACTTAGTGGACCTTAGGTCGATTCAGTGTAAATGGCATCAAATCCTAGGAGTACCAATGGAGGAACCCCTTCCGGGGAACCTTTCACCTTTCCTTATTTTGGAAAGATTGGTCCTCCGTACATTGCCACACTGGGTCTTCCAAGACTCACCATCGGATTACCGGTTTGGTTGTTCCCCACTTCGGTGATCTCGAATATTCCCACTTCTTCAGCTGCACCTAATGCTTCAGATGTAAGTACACCACCCACACATCAACCTCATGTCGACTTTTCTCCTTCTTCACCCATTAAGTTTCCTTCCCTTTCGCTTTCTTCGCCTAGTGAAATCTCTAAAGTAGGTAGTCAGGTTGATAAGAAGAAGGAGAAACAGAAAGAGAAGAAAAAGAAGAACCCGAAAAAGACCAAGCCTTCAACTAGATCAGATGTTGGATCCAAGCAACCAGCTACTATTAATAGTACTGGGAGTTTTGATGAGGTCAACAAGATTAAAACGAAGAATCTGAAACCCAAATTCCCTTGCATTCTTTGTAAGAGTGACCACTTTCTGAGGGATTTCCTTGGTCTTCCCAAGGTATTAGAAATGTGGTCCTCCACATCATCATCCTCTGCTAGACATGTAGGTGACACCCCATCAACTAGTGACGTTAAGGTTGGTAGGAAGAACACAATTGTCAAATTTCCTTGTATGTTATGCGAAGGTGATCATTATTCTCACCTTTGTCCTCGTATGGACGAGGCTTATTCTCTTTTGGAAAATATTCAAATCCCAACTGGTTATCGTAAGATTTCCCCCAACCCATCGTTAGTTGATGGAATGGTCCATCCGGTTCCATCTCCGGTTAGTCTAGTTGATCAGGTGGTCAATCTAGTTTCATCCTCGGTTGAACCACTAACCAAATTAGTTGATCCAATTCCTTCATCAATCAGCCCCACTTTTCATTTGAAAAGTGAAACCCAAGTGACTGATCTAGTCCCGTCATTGGTCAGTCCCACCCTTCATCTAGAGAGTGCCAATGTAGTCAATCCCACTCCTCCTCTGACAAGTGTCAAAGTGGTTGCTCTGGTCCCTTCATCAATCAGTCTGGTTGATCATGTCATCAATATGGTCACATCCTTAGTGGAACCAGTTGACAAAGTTGTTGATCCAATCCCATCTTTAGTCGATCCCACTCTCCCGTTAGAGAGTGCAACCTAAGTGGTCGATCTGTTTCCACCTGTCGACCCCATTCTCCCCTTGGAGAATGAAACCCAAGTGGTTGATTTGATGTTGTTATCAATCGATCTTACTCTCCCGCTAGAGAGTAAACCTGATTCTTCCCACATTTTTCTCGTTGATACAAAATCTACCGTGCTAGGGGGCATTCCTCCTTCTCCCGCGAAACCCCCTCTAAGAAATGAGGCCATCCTTTTTTATTGGAGTTTGCTAACTGGACCTCGTCTTCCCTCTCACATTCCTTTCAAGATTACAGTATAGGTTTGTGGTCAAGACATTCCTCATGCGCTAATAGATGAAGGTTTGTCCATTAGTATTTTGTCCTCTATTGCTTGGCAAGCTTTGGGTTATCCTCAGATTGTGTTGGTTACCCAGACTTTGTTCACTTTTAATAGAATAACCAATCACCCTTTAGGGATCCTTCCTCAGTTTCTCGTAGCTTTGGGAGGGAAAATTGTCTTTATTGATGTTATGGTAGTCAAGGACCCCTTGGATTTCGATTTACTCCTTGGGAGAGATTATGTCTATGCCATGAAAGCTATTGTGTCCACTCTCTTTCGTGTGATATTTTTCCCTCACAATGGAAGAATGGTGACTATTGATCAACTTTCATTCATCGGCCCTGACTTTACCATCAACCTAATGACCTCCCTAAACGGGTCTTATATGCAGTTGGTGTCACCACTGCCACGGGTCAATTATGTGGCGTTGTCTTCCATGAATTCAACTTCCGATGACTTAGATATGGTAGTTGATATGGTGATCTCGTCGGTAGGGCTATTGGAGACCGATCTCCTTACCCCTGTCGCATCCCTGGACATGTGTTCCTTCCAGAGCATTGTTCTTCCATCCAGTAAAGATCTCTTGGAAGCCATGATCGAGTTTTGTCCCTTGACATGGTTCCCTTCCAGAGCATTATTCTCTTGGAAACCATGATCAAGAAGAAGTTACGAGCATAGTTTTTCTCTCTGTAACAAGCTCGTTAAAAAATGAAATAGAAATCTAAGGATTGAACCCAGAGCCTTGAGCATAGTTATTTTCCTGTGTCAAGCTTGTTAAAAAATGAAACAGACACTTCTCATATCAAGTCGAGTCTTCCGTTAGGTCTCATTTTTGAACCTTCATTTTTGAACCTTCATTTCATCCACCTATATCCTTTCATTTCATATCAAGTCGGTGAATGATTTGAAGCTTGGGGGGCATGTCTGAAGCCTTTGATTATCATTATGGAGTTATACCACTAGCTTTTCAAGCTGGGGGCAGAGTACCAACCATCCATGGGTATCTCGTATCCCTACCTTTGGAAATTACGTTGGGAAATTACAAGCATAGTTTAATTTTGTTTCAAGCTTGTGTAAAAATGAAACTGATACCGAGCTTAGTCTTCGTTCTTTCTAGTGCTCGTAAATACATCATAATGTAATCGAGTATACTTTTATCACTTTTTCAGACTCGTAAAGGTTATATGAAAAAGGAACCCCCTGGAGTCGTCTTTAAGCTCTTTTCAAACTCTCTAAACATGAAAAGATTGTCGAGTGATCTTGCTTCCTTTCACACTCGTTAAAAGGTTTGAAAGGAAATCTTGTGAGTGGTAGTTTATCTCTTTTTCGGCCTCGCAAGACTAAAATTACGAAAAAGGACAACCCTAGAGTCGTCTTTAAGTTCTTTTTAGACTCTCAAAACATGAAAAATCACCGAGTTTACCTTCTCTGGACTCGTTAAAAAAATCATACATTGAAGGGCCCATATGAGACCGAACCCTTACTTCTTCTAGTTCGTTAAAGAAAGGAAGAGGGACTTACCAAAGGTGAGTTATATCGAGCATATGTTATCCTCCTCGAGCTCGTTAAATAAAAAATAGGTACTCGTCTATCTGGATGGGGGAAAAATTGAAGGAAGCAAGCCAAGCAGTTTTTGGGAACATTATAGGTCACTCTTACAGTCTCCCTTGAACATGACACTTTGTCTTTACATACATTTTAATCTGTTGAACCTCTGCACTAAACCAATCCTCTGAGTTTCTTTACTCCTTTGGGTCACCCGACGAAAGTCACAGTGTCCATTGCATCATCATGTCTTGGTCCATGTCATGTTTCTGTTGTTGTGCCTTAGTGTTCGAGGGAAGTATCTGCCTCGAGAGTCATCCATCACAAATATCCTATTTCAATACCTGTGCCAGTCCATGTTCATTTGATCTACCAATTTACATCTTTGTGTCAGTTTCATGTCGTTGATGGGGGATACATCAAGGCCCTCCTGTGACGATTCTATTCCTGTCGACTTCAACACATCATCTGGGAACTAGACTTAGAAACCAATTAGTACCTTGGGACCTGCATGCCTCAATGGAAGGCCTCCTCGCTTCCGACAGTGGATTTACATCATTGACCCTTGATCGGATGATTCCACGAATGTTCGACTTCAGATCATCTATTCACATTCGTTGGAATGTACTAGGGTACCTTGGGAATCATTGACATCAATGGTGATTTCCCTCGCACTTGTTAACAATTTACCTCATTGACCGGTAATCAAGTGGTTTCTGCCATGTTCAACATCATGACATCTATTCACATGGTTAGACTCGTACTGCATTGGGATCGGTAAGAAGACCCTGGGTTGAGTGATCACTCTGGTATGTATTTTTTCGAGGTTGCGATGAAGTTTCTCTTTAACATTGACACATATATTGTCACATAGATCCACTTTGTATTGGTTTGTGGCTATGTCTTGTCGTCTCATAGATCCACTATGTATTTTTTGTGGCTACGATCAGTTCATATCATGGAAGTATAGATCCACATTGTATCTTGGGTGGCTATACCTTTTTGTTAATACAATTATGGATCCATAGTGTATTTTATGGCGGCCATACCTTGCAAGTCTTTATCACCCAAGCATAGGTATGCCTACCTTGAGTTTGAAACATATCATAATATTTTTTTGATGGTTGTGTGCAACTTCTACTAGGTTCTTCGAGTCCACACCCTTTCTCAAAAAAGTCTACGAAGTACTTCAGCCATCACGTCTTCTAACTTCGCACTTTGGGGGGCAATCTGTTACACATCAAAATTACTCACTTCAATGATGACCTATTGTCATCATTACAAGTTTTGCAAGTGTTTCTTTTTAGCCATAAGTGTTGCAATTGTCACAGACATCATACAATCATATTTCCCATGTCGTGTCTCGAACGACATCACAAGAACACTTCAAAGACACCCTCAAAGACTGGTTTAAGAAGGAGAAATCATTTGATGAAGAGTACAAAGCTTTTACCATGGAAAAAACCACTCAAAAGTCATTTTTGAAGGCCAGTGCTCCCCTACCCACTGTCAGGGAGTGCCAGCGCTCCCTACCCTTCTTTGGGGGAGCGTTCCAACACTCTATGCACCCTTTTGGGGGAATGCTGGTCTTTTTTAATGAAATTTTGGGCAATGCTCCCCTACCCATTGTCAGGGAGTGCCAGCGCTTATTGACCTCCTTTGGGGGAGCGTTGCAGCACTTTATGCCCCATTCTGGGGGAGCGCTGGGATGTTTGAGGAAATCTTGGGTTGTTGAGGAAAATCAGGGAAAGATCGCCCTCATCTATGGCATTGGTTGGATTCGAATCTGAGGTCAAGGTTGGATCTTAGGGAAGATCCACAACTAATGGAGAAGGATCATCAACCTATCCCAAGAATCTCTAAGGTGGCTGGGTCTTTCCAAGCTTATATAAGGAAGCCTTCTCATGGTGAAATGGATGGAAATATGGAGAAACACCTAACTTATGATCTCATAAGGAAAGAGTGGACATTGAAGGCATCAAACTTATGATCTCATAAGGGAGATAATTAGTAAAGCATATTCATTTTGATTGTGGATTATTTGAGCAAGGGGTTGGACAAGGAGAGCTGGAAGAGGTTGTTGCAACTTCATCAAAGGTCTGTAAGTATTGTTATCTAGTTCTCATTAATACATGTGCTTGGCATGTTTCTTTCAAGGTTGTGTATGCCTACATGAACTTGTCTTTGATAGTTATATCTAGTTTTGAATTAATCATGGTAGAATAGGAAATTGTTTTGTCTTTGTTGTTATTGGGTTGTAGGACTTGTTGAAGAGCTTGGGGATAAAGGCTCAACTTGGACTGGGCAAGGACAAACATCGACAAAAAGGTACATTCTTCTTCCTTTTCTCTATTTGATTGACTTAGATAGGTTTAAAAGGATGTCAGTGACCAAAGTTAGCACCTTTCTATCTTGGTCTTAGGAGTCGAGAGCCCAAGAGGGGATTCACCTGTCTGCAGGGGAATTTCCCTGTAACAGTAAGGAAACAGAAGCAGTGTACCCCCCCCCCCGAAAAAATATGAAGAGGGGTTCGACTAAGTACTTCTTTATACGACGGTAAAAAAACAGTTATGGTTTCCTCTACAACCAAGTTTACAGACTGCTCCAAAGAAAAAGAATCACCATTTCCATCCATAGAAACAGGTTCCTTAGAAAGAGTTAAAGAATCCTCTACCTCCAAAAAAATCATCCCACAATGGCCTCTCAAATCTTTGATTGGAAACAAATCTGCCTCCAATACATAATCAAAGGGAAGATCCCCTCCCCCTTAACACGAAGCCCCTTTTCCTACCGACCCCTCTGGCTTTGAGGCACTACAAGAATTCTCCTTCCAAACATTTAAATATTCTAACTCCAAAGACCTTATCCCCCCCGCAGAAGAAACCTCCCCCTCCAAGCCCACTCCCAAACTTCCTATAGGAAACCTTCCCTCCTTGGAACCCTCCTCCGGGCTCAACCCAACTCCCAAATCCCCCAAACAAAACAACCCTTCTTTTTCAACTTCCGTCAAACTATTATCAATAGAGAACTCTAGCCTAATACCACTATCCGAACAAACACTCTGTAAAAACTCTAAATCTTTCAAATTTAAAGATGAAAAAAGTGTTGGGAAAGTTCTTTTCAACATACCTAGGAATGAAACGAAATTCAAGGATCGGCCTTGTGTGTCCCCATCTAGAACAAAAAACTATTTTTCAACGCAGTTCCCCAAAGCTGTAGAGTGCTCAAACCAATCTTCAACACATGTCGAAACACCCTCAAATTGTTTTTTTGTTTTTCCTAGGAAGGATTTCTTCAAATGTCTCACTCAATTTTTACTTCTTAGTTTATACTCAGTAGAGTCTTCCCCATCACTCTTAAGGTTGTTTCCATCTTCCTATTTCACTTTACAACCTTTGTGAATTGGTTCTTAGTTGTAGTATTACATGTTTTTCACACTATGGGATATTAAGCTTCAAGTAATTATACACTATGATCTCCTCTTATCACTTGAAATTGTCTTTGTAATATTGTTGTTTTCTTTTAATGTAATTTCACCATTTTTTCTTCCATTAACATTTTTTAGATAATTTTTCTTCTTATAAATTACACCTTTAAAACTATTTCCCAAATCTATATTTTTTTCTTTTTAACTCATTTTTATTTATTTTAATTAATATTATATTAATATCATTATTATTATATTGATACCATACTATTAACTAATGTTTTCTACTTATCCAAAGCAAGTTTAAAAAAATATTCACGTCATTCCCAGCAAAGAAAAGTGAAATATTTCTATTTAAAAAAGAAGGTAAATAATCTCTCCAACTGACATGACTATCAAAACTCTTTTAAAAAAACAATTTACCATTATATGCCACATGTCATTGGTTTGCAAATAAAGCATAATCGACCTTGAAAAAGCTTTATTAGTCCCTGCCAAGGCCAAGGACTAATAGCGATGAGTTCATCGTTGACTGGTTATTAATTTAAGGTTGATTTTAGATTTTTGTTTAAAATCAAATGTGTAACATAGGAAATCAAAATATATATTTTTTTTAATAATAAAAAAAAATATTTTTCTAACATTTGATTGGCTAATATCTTTCAAGTGTTATTGCAGGCTTCACGTTATTCAATGTATAAACAATTAATAGATTTGACAATTTAGCTCCTTGATTACTCCTCCTGCAATATATTCCTTATATCACTGACAATTCATTAAAGCTTTTGCAGATTACGCAAAACCAGGAGATTTAACAGACATTGTTATCGGGTCATCGGACTGGCAATGTATCAGATTCAGAGCAATTTGATGTCAATACAACTCTCAATTACTATGGCGGTTCCACTAATAGATGTAGTAAGGCTGTAAGCAACAATGTGGAGAGGAGAACACTGAAATG
>ML818417.1:7657-23290 GCA_009831015.1 Picea engelmannii | reverse complement strand
ATGAAAGAGCAAATGTTAGTGACAGTTAGCTAAATTTAGCCCTGTCAAAGAATGATGAAGACCATATGCAAGAAAGATTCCAGTACAGTAAATGGCGGAATCGAAGATCTGCTTCGACATAGCAGGTGGTGCCTGCATTACTTTGGCAAGACCCTTGGTGAGTGACCTCTCATCTACTTATAGTGAGCATAGCAACATCTCTTTCTAAAGCCATAATAGAGACAATATAAATAAAGCAAGGTGTTGACTTCCAAGTAGGCTTGGGAATCACTCATTTGGAGTAAATAACAAACTATATGCTTCCTCGTTCCACTTCTGATCTTCATGTGATGTTCTTTGTTCATAATAGAAGATTTAGAAGGTTATTGGCTTTCAAGGAATATCTTTTATTAAGTGAACAATGGAATTCTTGGTTTAAGTAGATTGGAGTAAGTCGAGACAAATCGATAAAAAACTTCCTTCCTTCACACAATCATCATTTTGCATGAGCATTCCCCTTCAATCACTTCATGAGTAGGGATTCAAGGTACCATATTGATTTTTTCCCCTCAAAGATCTTAGTCTTCGAGGGGAAGAAATCAAAATGTCTTATTGAGCCATCTACAAATACTAGTAATAGTGGTGTTGTTGATTTTGTAGAAGGTGGCCACTCTACTTCTAGAATAGGAGGCTCGTCGACTCATCATCATGATTTTGAAAATAATAATATAGATGGAAAAAGTTTTGTAGTTGTCAATTATTTCAAGTGTGTTTGGTTCAAAAGGCTTGGGTTAGTTAGCACATAGGGATTATCTGCCAAATAGAAGTATGAGGGATGATTTCTCAGTCCAAGAACAAGTGCACGAGGTACTCCAACCCAAGAATAAGCATACGAAATTGCTCAACCTAAGAATAATCTTAGTTGGATAATGGATTACCAATCCAAGAACTATATCTATTTGCTTGAGATGAGACATGTTAATCGATCAATCATACAAGGTCAAGTAGTAAACTTGTCTTAGGTGGGACTGTGAAAACTTATTTTTCTTTAGCTTGACAAGTGAGATAGCTTGATAGATTAGTTCACACGATTAGATTTCTATGATGTTAAATGGCTATGGCTTTAGATATGGTTAGTCCTAATCTTCAATCCTAAAAGAACGTCTGACCCTTCTAGAAGGGTGAAAATTAATAACCCAATTGATTGGCCCTCATAAGTCTTTTCTAACACACACCTTCTCTAACTACCATAACCATCACATTCCCTTCTTCACAGTGCCCATACCAAGCCCCTATTATGTGCATTGGATATTAAGTGTTTTACCACTTGTGTGTATAGTGTGAAGCATTCCATGGCACTATAATGGGTGTGTAAGGCTTAAGACAAACACTATCCATATGTGTATGAGAAGATGGAATCGGGAGATATGTCACTTGGATAATGGGTGTGTAAGGCTTAGGACAAACACTATCCATATGTGTATGAGAAGATGGAATCGGGAGATATGTCACTTGGATAGGACCTTAATAATTCACTACTTCACACACCTAAAAAATGAAAAATTGTGAAGTAAACAATAGTTTGACTAAAAAAAACTATACTACTTCACACACCTAAAAAATGAAAAATTGTGAAGTAAACAATAGTTTGACTAAAAAACTATACTACTTCACACACCTAAAAAGTGAAAAATTGTGAAGTAAACAATAGTTTGACTAAAAAAACTATTGAGCAATATCCTCAGGAAAATATTGTAAAACAAAATATTTCATAAAATGTTTAGACTATAGAGAAAATATATATTAAAAAAATAAGAAATTAAAAAAATTTGATTTGAAAAAATATATTATAGAAATAAGAAGTCAATGAAGTTTGATTTCAATTAAAGTCAATAAGATTCCATGCTTTCGTAGGAACTAATAAATAAACCCACTATTCATAATCATATCATCCACAAAAAAAATTTATTTTTAACCACAAATTATACAAAGACTATAATGCAGATTTGTTTTTTTGTGTTTGTCTTGATTTTTTAATATTAACAATTAATATTAACGTCTAATAAAAAATTTAATTACTCACATAGTGATTGATGTTTATATGGATGTTTTAAAGGACACCTATAATTTTTTCATGTACAATTGTAACCCAAAGTAGGGTCTTTGAGAAGGCATGTATTTTTATTCATTTCGTCACTTGTATAATACATTACTATTTCTTACAATGAATTTCCCATTTCTTAATATCTTTGTAACTTCCAAAGTGGGGTCTTTGGGACGTGATCTTTTATCATTAATTTTGTCATTTTCATAGTGTGTATAATAAATAGGTTAAAGGGATGAATCATGGATGAATATAGGTTAAAGGGGAATTATAAATAAATATAAAATTTAATGGTTATATAAGATAATGAAGTTTTTATTTTATTTGTCATTTTTCAAGAAATTAAATCAAGAAATTATGATAATTAAAGTTAGCAGTGTAATGGTAGGACCCAAATTATGAACTTAGTCTATTCAACTAGATATGGTCGCTTCTTTCCACATCAAAGGTTAGTTGTCTCATTGACATTACTACCAATCATCTACTTCTTGCTCACATTTTTTCCTTATCCAACTTTTGTTGTACTTCTCAATAGACCTTCTTAAAATGTTGATTCATTGTCTCTTTTATGCAAATTTGAGATCTCCTTGATTTACAAGTATGTTGTATAGTGTAGGAGAAAGTGCTATTCAATTTGTATTTTTATGTTTCTACACACTTAACATAACCTTACTCCTAGAATTGTTCCCATCTTCATTTTCGATTTACAATCTTTGTGAGTTGGTTCTTAATTGTATTATTAGTTGTTTTTCACACTATGGGATGTTAAACTTCAAGTAGTTGTACACTATGATCTCCCATTATCTGTTAAATTTGTCTATGTAGTATTGTTGTTTTCTTTTAGTGTACCTTTTTGTCACATACCCACTACCTAAATCGGATTTTTTTGGTCCTCTGCCGAATCAGAACCCCTAAATATCCATGGAGGACCAGTGTAAGTTGGTTCCTTCTTTCTCTCTCTGTTCCCAGGTGATCGCAGGTCACAATCACAATTCAAATAAACGCAGTGTCTTTTTAATTTCCCGTCTCGACGCTACGGTAATGTCAAACCGTTCGGATTTGCAACCGCCGAACCCCGACAGGGCTAGAGAATAGGCCCCGTCACACGGTTAAGTGGAGTGCAGGTGGAAGAGGGGAAAGTGCGACACAATAGTCGACAGGACAGGAGGGGGCCCCACTTCACGCCACACTATTCCAGACCCCCCCCCATTAAAGGCAGAATGGCAAGGGGGATCCGGAATCCACCTGAGCGTCGTTGATCATGATGGATTAATCTTGACCATTCGAGAGTTGCGCGTCCAATTTTGGACCCCCCCCCATTAAAGGCAGAATGACAAGGGGGCTCTGGAATGCATCCTCAGCTGTAGATCTAGGCGGGTGGACTCTGGCCATCTAGATCTGCTTGGTACTTACCCTAATGCGTGTTCACGCTCCAGTGTAAAACTGGCATCTCTTCCTCACATCTGACCGTCGTTACAACCCTTGAGATCTCCCGAAGGAATCTCGTCCATCCATCGGGACTTAGCCACCTGCTATCGTCTCGTCATTATGGGTCGGGATTTGTCAAGGCAAGAGCCTGGGTTTTTTTCAACGGAATTCCTGAATCCCCGATCCCCGATTTCCCGAAACGGGTAATCTCTCGACACGTCACCTTTATAAATCAGACGGTCCACAACTACTCCAAGATTTCCACCCAGGAAAGTCTCGATCCCTTGTCGCCAGGACTCCCGATCTCACGATTCACGATTTCCCGAAATGGGAGATCTCGCGACACGTGGCCTCCGTCAATCGAATGGCTCAAATCTGTCCTGGGGTTTCGACATTGGAAAATCCCGAACTCTTGTCAATAGGAATCTCGATTCCGCGATTCCTGATTTCCCGAAATGGGAGATCTCACGACACGTGGCCTCCGTCAATCGGATGGCTCAAATCTATCCCGGGGTTTCCACATTGGAAAATCCTGAACTCTTGTCAACGGGAATCCTGATTCCGCGATTCCCGATTTCCCGAAATGAGAGATCTCACGACACGTGGCCTCCGTCAATCGGACGACTCAACTCTATTTCGGGGTTTCCACATTGGAAAGTCCCGATCCACTGGGGTGTTAACCCTCGGGTATCTTCTGACAGATCCAACGGCTGTAGGGATTTTCAGCCGAAATTTGACAGCTCAGACAAATTCCTAACTTGTGGGCTCTCCCACGAATTCCTAAACGTGGAAAGATCCATGGCCCAGATACTCTCATGGACTTTGGGGATCCACGGTCCTAAGCTCTTCGCTACCCACGAAGATACAGGAAAACAAAGTGGTAAGGCATTTAATGCCCTACTTTCTCCTACTAATCTAACGGTCGTGTGTGACCGTAGATTTCCTGATGGATCCTCGTCCGTCGATTAATACCCTTCAGGATTAAGGCACTTAACTTTCCATCTTGCTCTTACCAAATCTAACGGTCATGAGTGACCACAGATTTCTTGATGAAATCTCGTCCATCGATTCGTTACTATCAGGGATTTCTTAGGGCCTTGCGCCCTCATGTCCTCCTTCCAGGTTCTTGATGGGCTTTTCAAGGAGGGTATCTCTATGGGGAGATTCACTCAGGATACTACCTGAGGTAGGTAAGGAGGTCGTCCTCCTAAGAACCAGACGTGAAGTCTGAGTTAGATCAGTATGCATGTAAATAACAGTTCATGAGGACATAAGCCATACATAGTCCTTCCATACAAATATACAACTACTAGTACTGATCAAAATACCATACAGACATTCTTATAATGAAATCATTCACAGTTTCACAGCTTATGGTCATAATCATCAGAATGAACATATACATATATTTCAAGATGCCAAAGAAAAAACACTTATCAGAAATAACACCAGAGGTTATGCAACTGCTGAGAGGGGTGCTCGTTTCCACCCAACTATAGGCTTAGCGACTCCCAGCAGATTTACCACTAGCCACCCCCGAGCTGAGACCACGATGTTGTGAGACTGCGTCTCTCTCTGCCAGTGACCAAGAGTGAAGGTTACTCTCCCTCCTCTCTGCTATCACTCACTCTGTGTATTGCCAAAGTTCTCCCCTCGCGTCTGCCCCCAATCGCTTCTACCCCACGCCTTATCCTCTTGCGAGGTTGTGTGTGACGTGATTACCCTCGCGTTGATCAGGCCTGATGGCTCTACGGATGGGAGGTTCACCTCCCATCCCTCATTAAACCATCTACCTACCAGCCTGCGAGACATTTAATTCAGGGCAGCGAGCCGCTTTTGGTTCTCCAGGCCAGTGGAGTCCAAATACGGTATTAATTCTCGGTGGAAGTTAACGCCACCTTTCCAAGTGCCTTCCACCGCCATTGTGGTCTCTTTTTCTGCACATCCCCTCTCAACAGTCCTGCAATATAAATTCATAATGTTATTCACATTTATTGACCTTTTCCACAAGGTCCATTTACATCACATATTCACATTTATGAGTTTGCCACAATTCTTGGCCAGTCCATTTATTTTTACAAACTGGGGGAAACAGGGTGTTACACTTTCCCATTTTTCCTTTAACATTATTGTACATCATTTTTATGAGCTTTTTATCCATTAGACACCTTTTGTAATGCCTTTACCCATGGGTGGCAATAGGCACCCTGCCCAATTAATTAAGGTAGGTGCAGAAGGTTGTGATGGAAGGTTGTAAGGTTAGACACTACTTTCCCTTTCAATGGACAAAGTGGTGAACTATTTGTAGTTTTCATATGTGAGATGGAGCACCTTGGGTGCACAATCTAGACTTGTGGATCCAAGGGAATAAACATTTCATTGTTAGTAGACAAGTTGCAAGTTGTGTACACTTTGGACATGGAGGGGCTTGCATAGCACCTTAAAGAAGTCAAAAGACAAGTTCCCCCTATGTAAAGAGGATGTCCACATGTGCAAAGTCATTGAACAAGTTTGTTTATTCATACAAGGGTGGACTAGGAGCTTTGGAGTTGTGTTAAGTTCGTATTTGACACAGTAGGGAAAATTGAATGCTAGCTAAGTGAACAATGGAAGAGTCAGACGCCGCAAGAGGTAGACCTGCAGATGCTTCAACGGTTGGATTAGCCAGTCTTATATGTAGTTGTGCCTTCGATAATTGTAGTCTATAAAAGAGTTGTAGGTAGTTGGTCATACTCCCTTGTTGTATCTTGTAACATTCTTCATATAAATAAAGTTTAAGGCATCCGTCTTGGGTGTCGCCTATACATGTGTGTTGTGGTCTCTTTACTTGGATGAATGTTATGATCTTTACAATGCATTGTATTGGCTAAGTAATAAAGTATTGTTGGGATGTTCTGAGGACACACTTAGGTGTGTGCCTATTGTTGAAAGAACTTGGTTGTGTTGAACTTGGTTGCATTTCTAGCATATTGTATATTAATGAAGTGATGAAGACCTTAAGTGAAAAAATTAGTCTAGTTGTACTAAGCACAAATTAACTAAGCCCTTATAATTAAAGCAAAGCAATGCTGCACGATACAAAACAAGGGTTGCATAGCAATGCAATCCCTGCCAAGTTAGTTGGGAAATACATGTTGAACAATAAAACTTAATATAACTAAATGCACAAGTAATGAATAATTTTTGTCAAAAGATAATAATTAAATAATACATATAATAAAGAAAAATAACATTAATTTTTATTATCAAATTATCAAATAGAATTAATAATGTTTATTATCAATTTTTATTCTTACTAAATTATAATTAGTTTATTATTAAATAATTTTAATTAAATTATAATGTAATAATTTTTTATAAATATATTAAAGTTAAAAAATAAAATTCTATATTATAAATTAATTTTAAAACAATTTTTTGTATTTAATTATTGATTGATATTTTTTATAAGATTAATTATTGTCTGGTTAGTGTATCCACAGGAAGCCATCGACCAGGTACACGTGTTAGCAGGGTTGGCACGAGGACGAATGGTTAAGTTCTTCGAGGAGAAGATTAATTAATGATGGTGATGGAGTGGAGACGAGGAATGCGTAGTCGAAAGTATGGCGGATGATCATCCCCATCCTTGTCCTTGGGACTGTTCAGCGAGAGTCAGAAGAGTTATTTGAAGCTCCGTTCATCGTACGCACCAGGGTGCAAATTATTTAACAACGTCATATTCGAATTATTTAACGTTTACATCCAAATTATTTAACTGCGTCATATCCACCGCATTTATAACAAGCAAACAACATGCTCCCTCCCTTCATTGTCAAACTATCAAATCCATTAATTGTTAAATCAATTTTATACATTGAATGACATAAAGTCTGCAATAACACTTCAAAGCTATCAACAAATTGAATTTTAGAAAAATATATTTTTTTTTATTAAAAAAAATACATATATTGATTTCCTATGTTATACAATAGATATAGCACACAAATTTAAAGTCAACAATAAATTAATACAGAGTCAAAGAGCAACTCATTGCTATAATTCCAAGCCTTTAGCAAAGCCTAATAAATAAAAAAATACAAACAAAATTCTTCAATCATGACACTTTTCTTCTTATGTATCTACTTTACACATTATTTTAACAAAAATCATATCTACACCAATCACTACCATTTATATATATACAAAATCCAAGGCATCTTAAAATATTGGCTCAAGTCCAACCAAACAAAAATCAAAATTAAATTTTTATAGAAAGAAACAACAAAACATTGGAAGAAGAATGTAATAATGGGGTTAAACAGGTGGGCAAGCCCCCACATTGATGTGATTTTAGGTAAGGCCATTCACCAAGAAAAGTTGAAAGGAATAGATGATCTGAAATCCACCTACATTGAGTTCCTCACAAACCTTTACCTCCCCAACTCACGGGCCCTACCATGGGTCTATCCAAACGCTTTAAAAACACATTGCGAAGCTTATAAAAGCATTATCCCTAACATAATGCTTTGATAAGGAATATGGGGGCTTTACAAAAGCATTATCCGTAACATAAGTTCGAGGTTAAGCCACTTGCATTTTTGAAATATATACATAAATCTATACATGTTAAATGAAGTTCAAATTTTTGATATATATAAGAATATTTTGTATTCGAGGTTAAGCTACTTGCATTTTTGAAATATATGCATAAATCTATACATGTAAATGAAGTTCAAATTATATATATATATATATATATATATATATATATATATATATATATATATATAATTGTTGTTGAATTGTTTTTTAAACATGATTTAAAATTTAATTCAAAGTAATAATTTGACATAACTTCCACAATTTTGTTTTTAATTTTTCTACCTATAAATTTATAAGTTTCTAAATAATTTATTATTAAAATGTTTTTTAAAATTCAAATATTCAAATATTATTTAATTGTTTTTCTAAAAATTAAATATTATTTAATTATTTAAGAAGAAACTCATGTGATGTATCTTTAACTTTTGACTTTTATACAAAATAAAGAAATTGTTTTTTAATAGAAGATATAATTTAAAGTAATATTATTTGATGCATTTAAGATAAATATCACAAATATTTTTTTTCATAGGATCTGGTGAATTTTTTCATTAAAATGGTGTGGTCAAGATCACTGAGTTTACAAAATACAAAATTTTAAGGCCCTGGAGATCGTCAAATCTCAAGACTAGTTCAACGATTACAAAAATTATCTCTGGATCTTTAGAGATTATCCAAAACTTATGCTACTACTAATCTGATAGGTATATTGCCGGTAACAAATATCGTTAATACATAATGATAGACAAAACATGACAACTAGTGCATTTTGGAAGTAAATCAACTATCAGGTTCTTGCTTGATGGCTTAAATTTCTTGTTGGTCCCATTTTGCTTCAACTGGATCATTGAGGTCGGGGATTGGGCCCACTAAGGCTTCTGAATCATTCCTTGATGTGTTCCCATTACTGGCTGGGATGGACGGTTTCCCTTGATTTTTCTCGCACTGTTTGAGACAATAGTGTAGGTCTTCAATTTGGCTTCGTTGAGCATACACTTCGTCTTGTAAATACTCGATGAGATGTCAATGTTGAGACAAGATTTCTAACTCAAAGGAGACCGTGGAGTTGATGGCTGCAAAATTTAATTTTTAACCTTTGACATTCTGCACACTTGTATTAGGGATCCTGCTTCTCTTTCTATGATTTTCTCTCCTTTACATCCATGCTTATGCGAAAGAACCAGACTATACAGTGCCTTGATTTTGGAGGGGAATTTCCAAGAGATAGGGAGAGGGGGGTGGTTCTGGCTGAGAGGTTGATCCACACTTGTTCTACGTTAAAATGAGAGGGAACAGAGGGATATCAATGAAGTCGGGCTAGGCTGGAAATCCCACCCAGAATAAGCAAAATGCTCGAATCAGAAAGCTGAGGAAGAAAGTCAGAGAGGAAACATGCATACCACCTAGAGGAAGTACCAGGCCAAATGTGAGAGGCATCAGGCTTTAAATTTCTTTCTAGGATGCCACCTTCCATAGTCCGTCATGCTATTGATGTAGGCCCTGTGGTAATTCAAACACAAGAGGAAAAGACAAAGGTGTTGATACAAGGAATTGGAGAGTACCTTGTCTAACTAACCACCCCCCCCAACCAAACGCTTTGGAAGGGTGGCGAAGAACTTGAATTGACACATGTTGAGCTCACAATCCTCATCCAACCAGTTCCTTTTGGACACTCATTCACTGCACATGAATCCTTCCCTCTGAGACGCACGAGAACATCTATGTGAGGAGTACCACCTCCCTTCCTCATGATGGCTCGACAACATTTCTCATATGCAACGAAATATCTTGTCTGCCTTAAAATACCTGCCCTTATGTTCACATCCTCGCATAGGAGAGCATGTGTCGCGTTGTCCTACCACGCGTTTCCCCCCATACATCATGGCCCCCAGGATTCTGACTGTGATTTGAATTCATGGAAAGGGGTTTGTGCAGTCATATACATTAACCCCCAAGTGACCTGGTGACTTACCAATGGCCTTATTGACCATTTTATCTGCTTCTTCGTTATTGATTCAGAGAACATGGAGATAGTTGATTTGCATGGGACCTGTGAAAAGGCGAATTCTAGCAATTAGGTTTCTTAGAATCGTGTTAGGAGGAGAGGAGCCTAATATCATTGTCCTTATTATTGTCTTTGAATCGCCCACTACATTTAGAGTTTGTATTTTCCTTTGTTTTGCCAAGTGAATCCCTTGAAGGAGGGCATAAGTCGTTGCTTTATTATTTGTTTCCATTCCCAAATTCCATAAGTAGTCCGAGACTCTATCGGGCCCAAAAAGAAACACCCCAGCCCCAGCCCTAGCCCCCGCACCTGCCTCCCATGAAATACCACAAGTTTGACTTATTGTTATTTTTCTAATTTTTTTATTGAGTGGTATGGATTATAAAAAAAATTATTTAAATTTCACTATGTTTACAAATTTATTATTAAAATGGTTTAGATATTTCTCTTTATTTTGAGGATGGTATGGGAGGTAAATGGGCCATTTGTATTTTTGGAAACTTAACTAGTAGACTTATTATTATTTTTCCAATTTTTTATTTAGTGGCATTGATTATAAAAACAATTTACTTAAATTTTACTATGTTTACAAATTTATTATTAAAATGGTTTAGATATTTCTCTTCATTTTGAGGATGGTATGGGAGGTAAATGGGCTAGTTGTATTTTTGGAAACCTAACTGGTAGAGGACATCAATTTAGGCCCAATGATATTTACAAAGGTGGTGGTGGCGGCGACATCATCATCATCATCATCATCATCATCATCATCATCATCATCATCATCATCATCATCATCATCATCATCATCATCATCATCATCATCATCATCATCATCATCATCATCATCATCATCACTACTTATTACTACTTATGATTATTCTTTTTCAATTTTGTATTTAGTTGTGAGTATTATAAAAAAATTATTTGGAATTTTTTAATGTTTTAAACAAATTATTTTTAAAATGTATTTTTTAATTCAAATATCATTTACCTATTATTTAACAGACTAAGAAGAAAATTATATGATGTTTTTTCATTTTCAAATCATAAAAATATTTTTAAAAAAATATTGAAGGGACAATTTTTATGATATTATTTTTTTATTGATTTTAGTAATTTAAAAATTACATATTACATTTAAATATTATTAAATTGATATAGCCAAAATAATTAGTAATATTGTTTTTAAATTCTGGAAATAAATTATGTTGAAAGAGTTTTTGGTGATGGGTGGAGTGTTCACTCAAAACAGTGAACTTTTCAAAAACTCCATACAACCACTTGAAGAGTTGAACGTTTCAAAAACTCCATACATAGTTTCTTTCTAGAATTCCAAAACAACATTATAAGAAACTATACATACTCTATAATTAGTGATAATAATATAATAAGAATAATTTCATTTTAATATATAATTTTTCATATTCAAAATAATAATTTATTTATTAAATTAGTTTACTAATAAATTATATTTCAACTTCAAATTTTAATATTTACCCAATATACTTTTATAACATCATAATGATTAAATTTATTGTAACACATGATTAATAATATTTGGTAATAAATTTATTTTTACTTATTAATTATATATTTATTTTTAATTTTTAATTTATGTTTAGTTCTTCCAATAATATAGAATATTATATGGTATTTAATATTAATAATATATATAAATTATAAAACATTTTGATTTAATAATATACAATATTTAGGGGCAGCAGGTGCGGGGGGAGTCATCTTTGACTTCAATGGAAATCAAGTCTATGAGTACTCTTGGGGGCTCGAAAAAAATACCAACAACAAGCAGAGGTTCTAGCAGTCTACTTGAGTTTGCATCTCACCCCAAGTGACAAGATGGCTCGAGTTATTTTCCTTGGTGACTCTGATTTAATTATAAAAGGGCTTGGGCGATTGAGTAAAAATGCTCTACCTAGTCTTATGCAGATTTACCAATGCATTAGGGACATGGAAAACAAATTCAAGTCTGTGAGTTATTTCCACATTTTAAGAAGGAAAAATGGGAAGGCAGATACATTGGCTAAAGCAATGAAGCAATTAGCATAAGGAAAAATTTGTGTTAACAAGGAGTATTCTCAAACTTATCTCCCTTAGGTTGATCATGCAGTCTATTAAAAATGGTTGTCTCTTCTCAGAGTGATGTCAATTTAGTGCATTAAATTCTGAATCAACAGATATGGGAGGGGATGTGACTCCACCTCCCATCTGTAGCAAGAACGATCATGTCATCAATGCACTCAATGCTCAGTTTTTGCCCCATACTGGTGACATGATGCCCTTTGTTGACACACCATATGTTATACTTTCCTCGCATGCAAGTACTTACCTCAACATTTTTTGAAATGGTTGTCTCATGTGGGATTTTCCCATCACAATAGGCTTGACACTTTGTATTAATCCCCCTCGACCTTGAAGGTGTCTCCATCCACACGGGATCCATAACACATCTTATAATCTCCACAATGAATTCACAAAGGAGGGCATCATATCAGTTTATGGCTACTTCTACTCTTCCAAAGACATTCTCATTATCCTCACTCGCATCCTTTTATGAAGGTAGGGACACAAATTTTAGTAACATGGAGCAACACCAGTCTCTAGCATGCACAATTCTTCCCAAGATTGCATCAGCTTGCCTCATCCTCCTCTAAAAAATGTGGCGTTGTAGTAGATCCCCGTGCGATTGTACAGAGTGTAAATTGGCTCGTCTTCAAGATCAAATGTAGACCCAACAATCAAATAGGGAGTCTCTACATGCCTCCAATGCCAATCTCGTTCGCCAGTTGTAGGAGTAGGAAATCAAGCAAGTCAAAGAATTAGCCATTTTTCTTAGAACAATGAATCGTCATACATCTCAAATTTAGTCTCTACATCGACATGCTCAACATCATCCTCCAGGGGTCTTAGTTCAACATAATTCAATGCCATTTGCGGGGTGGGTGAAAATGTGAAGCCGAGAAACAATTTTTTGAGAATTAGGTGTTGTTGGGTTATAATTTCCGATTTCTCAATCGAGAAAAAAGTCAACCTATTTTCTCAGCCAAGAGTTGTAGTATCTCTCCAATTTTCTCGGCCAAGAGTTATAATTTCTATTTTTTAGGACAAAAACATCTTGCTCGAGAAATTAGTAAAGTTCTCGACCAAGAATTTCTGGTCAACGAATACAGCAAGGAATTTCTACAGTTTTTTTAAATTGGTCACTTTAGAAAGGTGGAAACCCTGCAAAATCTGAGAATTACCTGTCAGAGTTTATACCAGTAGATTCATCATTGAATCTAATTTTGCATGGTATAAGATTTTTTGAATTTCATTTGGGATTTCTATTTTTTACTATTTTTTTTCTAAACTTTATCATTAGGAAATTTAGTGAACTAAAAATCAGTCACAATGAAAATTTAATATTATCACAATGACGACACCAAAAAAATGTAAAACCTCACAAGGATGTTCCTTACACTGTCCTCTTCAAAAGGGTAGTTTTAGTTTGTTTGATAAGAGTCGCATTTGAAATAAACTGCGAGGACACCAACATGTGTCAATAAGGCACCATTTTTTAAACATATGCTATTTCGATAAATAATAAAAAATAGTGCTTAGGTATGAAAATCATCAACATATAGTTCACTTCCAAGTACGATCTATGCATATTATGAGCATACATTTGGTTTACGTAAAATGAATAACCATCTCTAAAACAAATGAGGGGCACACAAGTCACTCATTATCCATACCTAAAATTTTAAAGTATATGTCGTTGGTGCCCCTAAAATTTGTCCCACGATATGTCCATAAATGTTTTTTAAAAAAATATGAGTACGAAGGCCATACAATTCTCTAGAACTCTTGTGTTTACTTCAAGGTGAAATTCCTAAGGGAGATATGGGTTTGAAGGGATTGAAGTTGAAAAACATAAAATTTTGCAGTTTTTTTGTCAAAAAAAGGGAAAAAAGTGTTTCCCAACTTCCTCCTCTAAAAAATGTGGTGGTGTAGTAGATCCCCATACGACTGTACAAAGTGTAAATTGGCTTGTCTTCGGGATCAAATGCAGACCCAACAATCAGATAGGGATTCTTTGCATGCCTCCAATGCCAATCTCGTTCGCTAGTTGTAGGAGCAGGAAATCAAGTGAGTCTAAGAATTAGCCATTTTTCTTAGAACGGTGAACCGTCATACATCTCAAATTCAGTCTCTTCATCCTCCAGGGGTCTTAGTTCAACAGAATTCAATGCCATCTGCGGGGTCATTCACCTCTTGTGAAGTTCAACAACCAATTATGCAAAAGCTTGTGCAGGACACCCAGGCACCCACTTCGGGTGAGGTAGACACATAATTGAAACTCTCCTAACTAATGCATTGTAAAATCACATTTTGCTATCCTCTTTCGTTTCCATCTATACTTGGCAGGATTGCACTAGCTTATTTATGTACTCAGGCAAACTTATGATTCATCTACATAGATGTAAGATTGTGACTCTCGTTTGGGCCTTTGGCCATCTTAAAATTTTTTACTATTTGATTGTTTTTGCGTATGCACAACCCAACTTTTAATAAAAAAAATTATGCAGTTTTGTAAAAACAAAAATGATAAAATATATTATTTGTAATTTAATTTATTTAATAATTGGAAAGGTTAAAATTAATTTGAATTGATGGTAATCGTCATATTATGAATTTAAAATACATTTTATTAATTAAATGAAATAATAATTTTGTAAATATAAATTTACATAATTATTTCAAAAATATTTATTTTTATAATACATAAACTATATACTTGATATATTAATTTTGTGGGACAAAGGATCCCCCTCCGCCCTTTAATTGGTAAAGTTTACCAAGGTATACATACCTTACCCTCCTCTAGATTTAAACTTGTGACCTCTTAAGAAGAAACACATATTCTTAACCATTAGGCCCACTCAAACTGTATAGTATAAATATTTTTTTATGATTATGAAAAAAAAAGTCATTATAATTACATTTGTAATCTTAATGATTTCAAAATAGAAATCTTATTTGAATTAACATTTGTATTTGTATAAAGAAGGAATTACATATCCTACAAGATGTTTGTTAAGAATGAATTTAAGAAATTCTTATGGATAAACTCTATGTGGAGTTTTTAAATGTCCAACATTCGAGTTTTCTCCAAAATTACCAGCCATCATGTTATTTTGAATCTTCTCCAAATGTACCAGCCATCATGTTGGTGAATGAATCTTATGCGTCACGAGCCAGGCTGGTATGTCGCCCGCCATCATGTTGGTGAATGAATCCTACGCGTCACGGTCGGTATGCCGCCAACCTCCTATGTCTGGCCTGAATCCTACGTTTCTATATATATATATAGAAACGCCCAACTTTTAACATGTGATATCATTTTTTTTTAATATATTTTTCATATTTCATGAACAATAAAATCAAAACTTCCAAGCAATCATTGAAAAGTAAAAGAGACTGGAAACTTGATTATAAAGCTATTTGGACATTGTTTTTTTTTTTTTTTTTT
>ML818416.1:69453-86238 GCA_009831015.1 Picea engelmannii | reverse complement strand
TCTTTACATCCATCTGATGTAGTCTCCAACCCATGGATGCAGCTAGGGCAATGATCGTATAGATGGAAGTGTATTGGGCTACTGGAGCAAATGTCTCCTCATAATCAATTCCCTCCACCTGAGAGAACCCTCTAGCCACAAATCTCGCTTCGTACTTCTCGACACTTCCATTAGCTGCATGTTTGATCTTATAGATCTACTTGGAAGTCACCACAGACTTCCCTTTCGATCTCAGAACAATATCCCACACATTATTCTTCATGATGGACTGATACTCTTCTGTCATGGCATCTTGCCATACCTGCTGACCTGCTGCTTCTCCATGACAAGAAGGCTCAGTATCAATGATGTGGCTCATAGCTGAAATGTAGTTTGAAAATCTCTATGGTCTTTTGCTCTCTCGGAATATGTGCCTTGAGGAGCTGCATGTCCCTCTGTCTCCTGCAGAGTCTGTCGAGCCCAGGCAGGCCTTTTATGGCCTACTGCAATGTCTCTGGGAACATCAACTGGAGCTACAAGATCAACTGGATCCACTGGATCAATGACTGTCTGCCTCTGAACTGCTGAAGGGGGAGAAGGTACTATCTCGCTGTCAAACTCCATTTGAGATTCTCTGGATCTTCGAAAGGCTATCTCTTCCTTAAAGGTGACATCTCTACTCACCTCAATTTGTCTCTGACCAGGGATGTAGATTTGGTAAGCCTTCGAAGATTCATTGTACCCCACATATGCACCCTTTTTGCCTGAAGGGTCTAGGGTTCTCTTCTCCTTGGGTATATGAAAGTATACTGGACACCCAAATATCCTGAAGTGTCCAACCTCAAGCTTCACTCCTGTGAAAGCTTCTTCAGGAGTCATGTTCTTCAAAATCTGATGAGGACTCATGTTCTGAACATACACTGCTGTCATGGATGCTTCTGCCAACAAAATCATAGGTAGATTCTGATCATGTATCATCGCTTTGGTTGCCTCAATGATGGTTTTGTTCTTCCTCTCTGCAACCCTATTTCGCTGAGGGTTATAAGGAACCGTGTACTCCCTCTTGATCCCTATCTCAATACAGAAATCACTGAAATCCCTGGAGGTGTACTCTCCTCCATTATCTGATCTCAGCACCTTGATCCTCCTCCCGGTCAGGTTCTGAACATGAGCTTTAAATTCTTGAAATCTCGCAAGGACTCCACCCTTGGTCTTCAAGAAATAAATCCACGTCTTCCGAGAGTGATCATCGATGAAGAGCACATAGTACAAATATCTGTTCAAGGAAGCAACAGTCATGGGTCCAGACACATATGAATGTATCAAGTCCAAGATCGCCTTGGATCTTCTTTCCAAGAGCACAACCTCTGCAAACGCCATCATGTTGAACATGTATCTCTGGAAGGCCTGTTACCATCTTCCCCAAAGCAGGAAGGGCTCTATAATGTATATGAGCAAGTCTCCTATGCCATAGCTCGCTCAGGTTGATAGTATCATGTAACAGGGCCTGGACTAGTCGTACAGTCAATCTGTACAAGCTGTTTTCTCGAACACCAATCACTCGGGCATAATTCATATGTGAGTTCTTCAAAAGAAGAATGCTTCATCTTTTATGTCTTCATCTCTCTGATGTGGTTTTGGATCAACATCAACAATGGAAGCAAGTTGTCTTCCTTTCTTCTTGGTAGGACAATTTCTCGCAATGTGTCCATACTTGTTACATCTAAAACACTGAATATTTGAATTGTCTTTTTTGTGTTCATGACCTAAAGCTGATGAAGTCTTCTTGTCTTTGAATGCTTTGTTGAAACTTCTTCTATTTCTTCTGTTGCCTTTCTTTGTATGAAAGGTAAGAGCATGATTGTCATCATAAGGGGAGTCTTGCACTCCTATGACTATAAGTCCGGTTTCTTCCTGGGTGCAGTATGTCCCTAGACGATCAAATCCTAGTAGATCTGCTCTACCACTGATACTTTGAAGAAATGGTTCCCAATGTCTTGGAAGAGCATTGAGAGTAGTCAAGACAAGTTCTCTGTCTGATATGGTTTCTCCAATGGCACCCAGCTGATCTCTGATCTCTGAAATGTTCATGAAGAAGGTAGCAACAATGTCTGCTTTTGTCATCTTGATATGTTGAAGCCGGTTCTTCAATGTAAGAGCTTTGAGGGTGTTGTTACTCTCAAACATATTCTTCAATGCATCATACATCTCATAAGCTGTCTTTAGGTTAGCAATACGAGGTAGTAGATGATCTCTTATTGAATAGATGATTATCTTCCTTGCTTTGACGCCATTTGCCTTCCAATCTTCCTTCTCTTCATCGGTAGCTGTTTCTGGTAGAGTGCTTTGTATCAAACTCAATAGGTCATCCTCCTCCAGGGTAATCTGTAGTCTTGATTTCCAAGAACTAAAGTTGCTTGATCCATCAATCCTATCTTCTACCAAAGTTCTGTTCCTCATGGTTTGCAAATTCTTCCACAAACCCTAACGACTAGGCTAGCAACCTTAGGTTTCGTTGGACTTATGACTGCCAACAATAAGCCTTGAAAGTCAGAAGAACACTGGTAAGCTCGAAAAATCCTTCAATGAGTTGCAGAAACCCTAAAACCGAAATTCTGCAGAAAATTGCGGAACCCTAGAAACCCTAGGGCCAAAAATAATTTTTTCTCAGAATTGTACTATGAGAGTTTCTGGAGGTGCGTTGAAGGAGGTCGTACACTCCTATGCAAAAATTAGCCCCAATGTTTCAGTGGAAGGTGCTAAAACCTAGCAAGAGAGGGGGAGCCGTTTTTGCAGTTGCAACAAGGGGAGAGGACGACTGGCTTCTTCAATTGCTTGTGCAATGGCTCTTCAAGAACTCTGCTCCGATACCATGTCGAATTTTAAGATGCTTAGCTCATGCACATGTAGTTTATTTCATTTAGCATGTACTTGAACATAAACAATGCAACAATACCATACACAAGTGCTTCAATAACCAAGATCACAAGAAGAATAACCATGCACAAGAACACAAGAAGTATCCTGGGAAAACCCTTCCCAAACAAGAGAAAAAACCTAGCAATCCTTTGCTATATTCTCAAGAGAAGATCCCCCACACCATAGACCTAGCACACAAGAGGGTGCTTACCAAAACCTAGAACCTAGCACCCAAGAGAGGTGCGCACTTCAACCGTATATGCACTTGCTGAAATTCCAAGTTGACAAGTGAGAGTGTGTGATCCTCAATGGGGATTCACCTTTATTTATACAACAACTGACATAACAAAAGGTGTGTCTATTGGCACAATAGGGTCGACCTCAATAACTCAATAATATAATTAATCATTACACAATATTAATTATCTTACATATGGTGGGGCCGACTTGTACCCTTTACATCACAAATTAGGGTTACAAACTTACAAGTAAACCTTACTCTCAGAAAATATAGCAAGGATCTCACACGTCCACTAGTGCTCAACCACTAGGGACACGTCCACCTGTGCTCAGCCACAGGGACGTCATACTCAACAGATCACTCAACTGAGTCCACAAGAGTACCATCTAGAGTACCATCTCAAGCCGACTCAACTAAGTCCATATGAGTACAAGGCAAGAGACCATCTCAAGCTGACTCAACTCAGTCCAGAGGAGTACAAAGCAGGAGACCATCTCAAGTCATCTCAACTCAGTCTAAAGGAGTAGACCAAGTGACCACACGTCATAACAACTCAGTCCAGAGTTTGACGCACACCCATCACATGGGCACACCCAACACATGGGCACACCCAACACATGGGCACACATCGTCTCAACTCAGTCTAGAGGAGAACGACACACCCATCACATGGGCCCTTTCACAGATCGACTCAACTCAGTCCAGAGGAGAACGACCTGGAGAATGTCACACGACGTTG
Source organism: Picea engelmannii (assembly GCA_009831015.1). NCBI lineage: Eukaryota > Viridiplantae > Streptophyta > Pinopsida > Pinales > Pinaceae > Picea > Picea engelmannii. The sequence continues at coordinate 82,360 of ML818416.1, read as the reverse complement.
CAATCATCAACAATTGATAAGTCAATTTTTACAAGGTTACTAGGAGGAGTAAAAGGGTTTACACTCTCCTAGGTTTACCTTTGTTGGTTTTGCATGCTCTAAGGAATAAAAGGGTTTACACCCCTAGAGATATTGTGGATCCAACTCATACATCCAAAACTCCATAACCCAATAAACTAGGCACTAATCTAATCTTTGCATTGGAGAAATAAATTACTTGCATTGGTACACATGATTTTGAGAGATATTGAATTTGTTTAAGTTGGAATCTCTTCGTAGTGTCTTAAGCTTGCTCAAGCCACTAAGGCATCTAGGTTGGCTGGGTAGTTCTCTGGTTATAATAAATTAAAAGCTACAGCCATTAGGGCTGCAGCAAAACACATTCAAACTTTTACTTTAATTTGCTCTTCAACTGTGGAAATTTGCTTGGAAGCGACTATTATTGTTCTACTGCTTATTGGCTAACTTTTTGACGGTTTACTTGCCAATTTTGATGGTTGAAATTTGCTGCTGTAGCAAATATTTGCTATATCCAATTGGCTGCCCTAATATATCTCTGAAAACATCATTAAGCAACCCTTTTTTACCTTCAAAGTTTATGCTTCAAGTATTGGAACATTATCTGCTTGTTTAGTGCTTCATTATCCAATAATTCTTTTGTACTTTGAATGGTTATTTCGACAGCTAACAACAATTTTACTTGCTGATATATATTATTGTTTACTGCTGCAATATAGCAAAACAAGCTTCACTTGCTTGTCCATTGGATATTTTGGCTTGTATCTCTTCATTTTGTCTTGTCTCAGGTAGATATCATACTCTTCTGCAGGTATACTTCAATTTAGAAACCTACCCTTACCAACAAGACATCTTACACAAGCCATTTTCCACTCCTTGCTTTGACCTATAGGGGTTTCATGTTCCATTATCTCACTTTCCATCGCAATCTCCCTAGGGTCAGTAGTATTCCCCCCTTGAGTTGATCACATCATCTCTAAAGCGAGGGGAGTACCTATCTAAGGTGACAGTGGGTAGGTATTCCCACAGTTGTCCCACGTTTGTGGATTGGGTCAGGCTTTGCCCAACCTACAATTTGTGCGATAACATATAAATTGATGGAGATTTGTTGCTGGTACTCTTGAGCATTGGACCGATTTGGGGATACATCTTCATGTAGCACTTTTCTCTTCATTGCATTTGATCACTTGATGGAGATCTTTGGTTGGGTGAGTCTCACTTCTTCCTGGTTGGATAGTGATTGTGCTTGGTTCCCTCTACATGGTTGCATATTTTTGGATGATGGAGCTTTGGGGTTAGGAGTTTGTGGTTTCTCTTGATGTATTGATTAATAGTTGTGAGATGCTCTTTAGTGCTATGGTATATTGTTGGTGGATGATGTTGTTCATGGTTAGCCTAGCTTAAAACTCATACATCCCATGGTCTCCTTTTACTATGACTTTGGCTTATAGTGGGATTCACTAGACGATGCTACTTCTATTTTCATGGTACAAAGCCTTTATGTTGTATACTCGTTGGCACATATGTGGAGGCAATTTATTATTATTATAATGCCACCCCCTTCTACACCTTAGATCGTATCTTCATTGAAGCAAGGATGTGTTTTTTTTTTGTTTGTTAGTTTGTCCGTGACATGTGGGACTAACCTGTGGCTAAGAAACCACGACTCAAGGGCATCCAAGCTGTCAAAATCACTCGGTGATCGCACCTGCCCTGAGCCACACCAACCCTTAACATGGCTGGATTTTTTGTCCCCGCAGGTTTCAAACCAGTGACTTAACATCATGGAGTGCCTTAATAGCTCACTCCGTCACTGACTGTCCTACACCTTGGGGACTGAAGCAAGGATGTATTATAACGCACATGTGGAGGCATTTTATAATATCCTATGTGTAAGGCCTTCGGCTAGATGGGTGCAAAGACCTTCACCCAAGTCCTCAAGGAGACAAAACTTGGGGTTGCTCCGACACCCAGGTTGGGCAAGTGGACGCCTTGGGCATGTGAATGCGCCGAGGTGCTTGCCTAAGTATGAAGCGACCAGGAGCTTGGGGTGCGTTGGCATGAGGGGTGCACCAAGGTTGGGTGCGCTGGTCCCAAGGGGCACGACGGTTGTCGAGTACATGGGTTTGTTTGGGTGACCGGGTCCGTGAAGGGGCGCGACGATTCGTTTGGGCACATGGGTTCGTGAAGGAGTGTGACACCCCCAAAGGATGTGACGGTTCACGATGGTGAGCTTTGGAGTCCCTATAAGAGATCAAGGGCACACAACCAAGGAACGCAAGATTGTAAGACAACCATAGCAAGAAGAGCTCTAGGGTTCTGAGGCAGACGAAGAGGGAGAGCTCCCTCAAGTAGCCAAGTCACTCCACTTGGGAGGACTTGTGCTGCCTTGAGGAGGATTCGATGGATAGAGTTGGGCAAGCTTCTCTTGGGCTGATTTTGGGGAAGTCTGGAAACATAGGTCTGTTGGAGGCACGTGTGAGGTAGAATTGAAGTTTGTGAAGTCTGCGGAAACGAAGAGACAACAAGTCTGCGGTTGTGGGCACGTCTGAGGTGCACCATAGGAGGTTGCGGAGACGGTTGCGATAGAGAGTCTTGGTAACGAATCTGTGTATGAATGATGTCTTGGTGAGGTGAGGCGAGTTGTTTGACTCTGCCAAGTTGTAAACCGAGCTGATAGTGCTCATGTTGTAACTGTGTCGCAATAACAAAGACTTAGCTGGGTGTTAGGCACGGTTTGTGCTACCCGCACTATATCTATGTTTCTCTTGTCCGTTTCATTGTCGTTCTCTTGGCTTCACATGTTCATGGATGTATGCTTAAATATGACTAAGTGTTAAAGTTGTTAACAAATGTCTAAGTATACAAGAGTTGCACTAGAGTAGGAGTGTGACTCGTTGGTAGCCTAGAACGGAGTATGGGTATGCTCTAGGTGAAGAGGCGTAGGTCGGACGAAGTATCCTTGGTGGTGCCAAGTAGACAAGTGAGAAACGTCATGGTGCCGCACACCCTCAAGAGGGGCACGATCGAAAGGCATGTTCTGGGGATGTGACAAATGGTATCAGAGCAGATTCATTGCAGATTTTGGAGAAGGGTTGGGTATCTCTTCACCACTATCTCGACAATAGATGGTATTAGAGCTTGAAGCATGCTTTACTACTGCAGTGGTGACAGTGGATAGGGCACACTTGCTGAGAAGACAGTTTGTTGTGAAGTTAGTTTTGTGGGAATGATCGCAAACTTGGTCAAAGGTACGGTGCAACAAACTTGTTCATCGCAAACTTTGCATTAGACTTACAACAAAGGTTCGGTTGACGGTGCGATGGAAGATTGAGCTGGGCACACATCTTGTACAAACCAGGAGTAGAGTTTGTGGTGAGACGAAGCACTTGGACAGGGTGGGTGATCGCAGAACTCATCTCAAAACTCATCGCAGAACTTGTCGCAGACTTGGTTGGTTCGATGTGTGACGGAAGTTAGTGCTGAAACCTGTTGTGCACACCTTGGAGAGACCAAGTGCAAAGCTTGTTGGGTGAACAAAGCACTTGGGCAAGGCAGATGAACGCAGGATTCGTTGCACGACTTGTCGTAGATCTAACCGCACAAGTGATCATAGAATCGAAACGCAGAGGGTGATCGCAGAAGTGATTGTGAAGGGGAGAAGTGTTGGGTTACAGCAAGGTGAAGCACTTGGGTGCATGGGATGACCTGGGGCGACCAAGAGCAACTCCGTAGCAGGTAGTTGGTTGGGCACGTTTCCATCATGATGTCTTTGTGCTGTGCATTATCAAGAACAACAGTTGAGTTGAGTTGGGTTGTGGGACGAATGGGAAGAACACAACCTCCCGACGAGGTAGCTCTTTGCAGAGTTACGATAGTCGGTTAATAGTAGTATGATTTGATAATCGGGTGTGGATGCATGGTGCCTTGAAGTAGAAGCAGTCAAGGTGTGGAGATGAGTTTGATCGGTTGCATGTGAAGTTTGGGACTTAGATGGATTCATGGAATGGACGGATCGACTTAGCCTTGGATCACAACGAAGGTCTTGCCGGTTTGTGGAGCTGCAGACGGTGGTTGAGGGGAGTTCATGTGGAGATTCGGTTGCTTGGGCAAGAGGAACTCCAAGACAATAGAATTAGAACATGGTTGCAGTGAAGGATGCCATTGGAAAGGTATGGTTGGTTTCTAGTTCTTGCATTTTCTAAGTGTTGCAGCGAGTTCTTTGAAGGGAAGTTGGATGACTTGGTGGTTCAAGTGCATTTCGTTTTTGCGGTGAGAACCAACAGACTTGAGGGTGACTCAAGTGATGCAGATTCGAAGAAGTCTTGTAGTAGTTTGGGACGCCTTGGAAGGGCGAATGTGCAGAAAGCTTGGGCGACATAATTGGATGAGTCTTGTGGTAGACTTAGGCAGATTTGGATGTAGCCGTGGAGGTGGCATGAGGAAGTTGCCTAACTTTTTTATGAGGCGCGATGGACAGTTCATTGCGGTGAAATGGGCAGTGAAGTCTGCACGTGCTGAGTTTGAGAGGATGGTTGAGGCGCCTTGGTGTTTGCTATCGTAGTTCGATTTGTTGGGTTATGCGATGACTTGACAGTTGCGACTACAGTGCTAGAGTTTGAACACTTGCAGGAGGTGCAAGGCAGTTTCGTTGTAGGAGACTGATGGAGTCAACAGAGAAGTCGACCAAGAATTGTTGGCAATCAACCTGAATGGGCAGAACACAGACCAAACGACTTGGGTGGTGTTCGTTTGCATTTGGTATGGGACATTGGATGAGGTAGAGCACACCTTGGTGACTTGTAGATGATTGTGCGATGACTTAGAGATCTGGAGGGGGTCATTGGTTGAGGTTGACAAAAGTATAGGCTCGAACTTGTCTACGACATGGAGGTTTTTTGAGGTGACTCATTCTACCTGGAGCACTTTGGACAATTCGTTTGGACATTTTTGAGGAGTGTAGGCACATTGGCCACATTCATTGCAAATGTTGAGTTGCAGAGAGGTGACTTGATGAAAGGAGGTGAGTTGAAGACTTGCCTTCGTTTGGAGGATTGTGCGGACATGCAAATTACAACATGAAGAGGTTACTTGGGCATGAGCGTTCCTCTTGCTTTGGGAAGCATAGTTGAGGGTGAAGTCTAACCATTCCAAGGCATAGAGAGGTAGATGGGCAACATGGACGAGTGACTAAGTAGTGGGGCAAAGGCAGTTTGGATGTGTAGTTCTCGGGGCAGATTGGCTAACTGTGCCATGAGGTGGATAGTGGAGTCAAGTTGCTACAAAAGACTTTGTTTCGGGGTGACTTCAGAGTGCAACAAGGTGAGGGGTGACCTTGCCTTGATGTGAGGGTTGTGCGGATGGACCGAATTGTGAAAGGAAGTGACCAGTTTGTGCATGAGGGTGTGAAGTCTCAAGGGGTGTGATGGTTGGTCTGGCCATTCAACTAGTTCACGACTTGGGTGAGAGCAACAACATTACAAAGGGGTCAGGAGTACGAATGCACCAATAGGTTTGAAGTGCAACACTTGGACGTTGTGAAGGATCTCCTTTACGAAGATTGAACGACGACAACAATAGTGAGGCAGGGATGGACACTTGCTGTAGTCTTTGATGTTGGACTTAGTGACAGAGATGCGACAAAAAAGACTAAGTTCGGGCATGAGGAAGTGCATTCTCATGAGTGGGGACGACGGTTTGACTAGCTACCTAATCAGTCCAAGGCATGAGGGAATTCAATGTGAGAAGACATGGCATAGTTGGTCGAAGTATGTGCGCAACAACAAGTTCATAGGAGTTCAACACTTAGGTGAAATTTTGAAGTGAAGTGGGCAACAATCAGTTGTAGTAAACAACGACAGAAAAAATAGAACCGAACAATAGCAAGGCAACAACATCGCAGCGAGAGAGTGCAGTAGAGTTGGGTGAATTTCATCCTTGGAGTTGGATGAAGTGACCACATTGACTCAAGCAACAGATTGTGCGAAGTTGGGTGCAGTACAATTTGGTTTGTGGCAACTTGGGGTTTCCACTTTCGCAGAATTTGGGTTTTCGGTTGGCACGAAACTTGGGGTTTCCAACAAACTTAGTTGTAGCTAAGGCACAAGTTCGGGCGAAGACTTGGAGATCGCATATTTTTTGGATGTTTTCGGGGATGACGACGACTTGAGGTGGGGGAGGATGTAAGGCCTTTGGCTAGATGGGAACAGAGACCTTCACCCAAGTCCTCAAGGAGACGGAACTTAGGGTTGCTCCGACACCCAAGTTGGACAAATGGACGCCTTGGGCATGCAAACGCGCCAAGGGGCTTGCCTGAGTATGAAGCGAGCAAGAGATCAGGGTGCGTCGGCATGAGAGGCGCACCAAGGTTGGGCGTGCCGATCCTAAGAGGCACGACGATTGACGAGTGCATGGGTTCTTTTGGGCGACTGGGTTTGTGAAGGGGCGTGACAATTTGTTTGGGCGACTGGGTTTGCGAAGCGACGCGGCACCCCAAAAGGACGTGACGGTTCGCGATGGTGACCTTTGGAGTCTCTATAAGAGAACAAGGGCACACAACAAATGAAGGAAAGATTGGAAGACAAGGAGAGTAAGAAGAGCTCTGTGGTTTTGAGGTAGGTGAAGAGGGTGAGCTCCCTCAAGGAGCCAAGTTGCTCCACTTGGGAGGACTTGTATTACCTTGAGGAGGATTCAGTGGATAGAGTTGGGCGATCTTCTCTTGGGCTGATTTTGGGGAAGTTTGGAAACACAGTTTTGTTGGAGGCATGTGTGAGGCAGAACCGAAGTTTGTGAAGTCTGTGGAAACGAAGAGACAACAAGTCTGCGGTTGTGGGAACGTTTGAGGTGCATCACAAGAGGTTGTGGAGATGGTTGCGACAAAGAGTCTTGGTGACAAATCTGTGTATGAGTGATGTCTTGGTGAGGTGAGGTGAGTCGTTTGACTCTGCCAAGTTGTAAACCGAGCCGATAGTGCTCATGTTGTAACTATGTCGCAATAACAAAGACTTAGCTGGGTGTTAGGCACGATTTGTGCCACCCACACTATATCTATGTTTCTCTTGTCTGTTTCGTTTTCATTCTTTTGGCTTCACATGTTCATGAATGTATGCTTAAATATGACTAAGTATTAAAGCTGTTAACAAATGTCTAAGTATACAAGAGTTGCATTAGAGTAGGAGTGTGACTTGCTTGTAGCCTAGAACGGAGCATGTGTATGCTCTAGGTGAAGAGGTGTAGTCCGGACGAAGTATCCTTGGTGGTGCCAAGTAGCTAAGTGAGAAACGTCGCGGCGCTGCATGCCCTCAAGTGGTGCATGATCGCAAGGCACGCTGTGGGGATGTGACACTATGTGTAATGGGGCCATTCCCTTTTTATCTCATGTGTTAACCCCTTACCTTAAACTATGGTATTGGCACATATGTTAAGGTGAACCAAAATTATTTCATGCTAGGTGGGTCGTCCCCTTCATTCACCTAAGGCAGTCAAATTCTACTTTTGCCCACAAATATAGTCAAAGGGGGCCATGGAACATATATAAAGGCAAAATCATATAATATTTTATCATGGGCCGATCTCTCCCTTCATCCCACAAATGATTGGGCCAAATTTGTGATATATTGTCGTTCTTTTGTCTTACATAACATGAGATGAGTTGGATGTACGATACTGATGCGGGGTAATTTTTTATTGGAAGCAACCATTCCACGAGCTATGTTTTTTTTTAATTGGATGTGCGTAGCTTAGAAAACGTAATTTATCATGGAGGCGTGGGTCCTCTTCTTGCACAGGTTATACATGGCGCAAAGTTGCCACATTGAGTTGTAGTTCTTTGTCTACATTGGTCGCCATTTGATTTCTTAGTTCAAACTTCATACAAGCCATATTGATGATGCATATGATGGGGCATTTACACCATATAAAGCTGCTTTTGAATTTGAAGATCCAACTTATATTGGTTTGACGGATATTCCTCATGAATTATTTTCTAGATGGTGCACGTGGAAATTTGTATATTTAGTTGCCATTTGAAGTATAATGTGAACATGTATGCTAAGGATCTGCCTTAGACCTCGGCTTAATGCTTTGGCTTGTTCACATAAGAAATAACATATAAGTGGATGTGGTATGGAGCCATATCTTACATTGCAAGGGTGCTTTATGACACACATGGGAGTTGCATTATTTTCTCATTAAATTAAGACCATGGTTGAGTCACTCATTCTTATCCATTTATGGAAGTAGTTCATGCCACTCATGGAGAGTGTTATGGCATATTTATTGAAGACTAGCAATTTGTCTTACGCTTTATGGAGGACCATTGGAGCACCTAATCACATTGGGGAGGTTGTTACATTCTTGGCTATTTTTGGAGGTGGTTCTTGACTACATTATTTTATTACTGCTGAATGACTCCTTGGAGTTAGTTAAGATGCGAACACTTTTATATTGTTTTCCTTGAGGGAGGATGATTGTTTTATTGTTTCTTCAAGGAAAGGTGAGTGGATCTCAACAACTCACTTATATTTTTAATAAAGAGTTTGTTGAGGAGTAATATTTTATTGCATTTCTTGGAGAACAATTGGATCTAGGAAAGCAATTATTTATTTATTGTAAGAGGAGTAGAGCTCAAACATATATAAGGGTTTGTTCTCTTCTTCATTTGACGTGGTTGGGAATTTGGGGATCGGGGAGCTCTCCCCATGGATTTCATTTGTATTCCATATGCTTGGAGCCTAATGGAGAATTAGAGGTAATTTCATTTGATGTGAGGCTTTATTGTGCACTTATACTTTGTGTTGGTTTTGTATTAGGAAAACTTTGTAGCATGTTGTTATTGCCTTTTATAAAAAAACATGTTTCATTTTGGATAGAGTAATGTGAGGTTTCGACCCTCTTTTTTTTTCCGCAGAAAAAATCGTAATTTTATTAACTTTGAGGTAAAGTTTAAAATTACATTCTGTAGATGTATACTGTGCATACATTAAAAAATAAAGTCTGTGATAAGATCGACCACATATGGATCTTCCTATCACAATATTATAAATGATGACTGTCATAGTTCTCTTTAATATTGTTCTACATGACTGTCCCATGTTCTATAAAGCCCATATGATATGATTGTAAAGAAAGTAGGGTCTTCAAGACGAAACCACATCTTCCAAGTTACCCTGGAAATTTTTGTGGGTTTCGATTGATCCGGTTCCATCTTGGTGTTCTGTAATGTGCCAATGGCCAGCTGCTAGTAACAATCATGCCTTTGATAATCTGTCTGCCTCCAAATTGCGCTCCCTCTAAAAATGTGTGAAGGAAATATATTCAAACTGCTGTTTAAGAGTAATCGCTTCTTCCAATAAAGGACAAACGAATGGTGTGGCATCTCTGTATTTCATTTAGTCAATTGATCACAATCATGGAATCACCAAAAACTTCTATTGAACGACAACCCCTTTCCAGTGCAAAAAGTAAAAGAAGTCTGATAGCGGATAATTCAACAAAGTTGTTTGTGCCCACCCCAAGCCGGATGAGAGCTTGAAAGAATGGGAATCCGAGAGATATAGTAAACCTCCACCTCCACATCTTCTGGGTTCCCCCTGAGATACCCCATCAAAGAAACCCCAGGGGATCTATTTGTTCACATCTTCAACAGTTACATTTCGGATACCCGGATCTTTTTTCTCTTGTGGAAAGTGGGATAATATACAAGCTGACAGACCGACAACAATGGAAGGCGATACATGAATATCTTGGAATATAGCCTTATTTCAGGAAATCCATATACCCCAGGCCAAAATGGCAGGCAAAGCTTTGACAGATTTGTATTCCCGAGTTAAGCACCACGAGTGAAGAGCAATGTCGAAAGAGTCACCCTGCCATTCCAAGCGTGTACCAACCAACTTTTCAGCTTCAGCCCATACCCTCCTGGAAAAACTGCAGTCGATGAAAAGATGCTTGCATGATTTCTCATCCATCTTGCAAAGTGAGCACCAACTTGGTCCCGAAAATGATCGTTTTTGTAGGACGTCCCATGTCAGGATTTTACCTTCAAGAATGCTTCATAACGGAAGTCGAGATTTTAATGGACACTTTAATTTCTAGATTCTGTGCCACTACCATCTCTCTTCTCTGTTGAAAACCTCGGCCACAATGTGAATGTATCCCCCTTTTGGAGTATACACTCCAGACGCATCATGGTCCCAGATGATTTCATCCTCCCAATCCGATAGCCTGATATGAGAACGGGATAATGCCGAGACGTATGCATCCCAAACCACCGCTATATTAGGTGGGAATCCTAAACGACGACTGCCCATCCAACCTTGATGCCAAATATTCGTGGATCTGGGATCAACGATTTGATGTAGATAATATAGTCCATGATCATGTATTATATCTACCATCTCCTCCAGAAAGATGTGTGATCCATCACTCCCCGGCCAGGGGTCATGACCAAGACGCAAGCTATGACCATTCCCTACATGCCAGGCAAGGCCTCTTCCCACTAGATCAAAAGCTTGTAAGCATGCCTTCCGGATAATAGAGATCCCTTGCTGACGTCGATTCGGGTTGCACACCCAATCCCAAAGCGACCTTGGAGCAATATATTTATGAAGAATGACCTCTGTCCAAAGGTTTTGTGAACTGATCAAGTGCCAAACTCCCTTTGCTGCCAGGGATTTTACAAAGTGGAAAATGTTTTTTAACCCCCATCCCCCCCAGAGGTTTGGGGATAGTGATTCGATCCCATCTGACCCACAGGGTGATGTGGTGTTCATTGTGTCCATTCCAAAGATAGGAAAAACACAGTTTCCACATACTCTTCAGTATTCCTTTTGGAATCCAAGCTAAAGACATCCAATAAACATGTATGGCCTCAAGAACAGATTTAACTAGAATGAGTCTGCCTGCCCTTGACAACCACCTGTGGCTCCAAGATTTTAGTCTCTTTTCCAGCTTGGCATCGAGCCACAACCAATCAACTTTCCTGTAACTATTTGGCTTTAGATAAAAACCTAGATATTTTATTCCATCTTTGAAGCCCATCGCTGGAAAGAAAACAAAGAAGAAGCATATCGACACTCCTCTTCTTCCATATTGCACATAGATATGGTAGATTTTTGATCATTAATCACCATACTAGATGCTCGCTTAAAGAGATCCAGACCTTCACTTAGCTTATCCAGATCTCTTTTGGATCCATCACAAAAGATTAAAATGTCGTCAATAAAAAGAAGGTGAGAGATCATCAATACCCGAGAGATAGGAATTCTTTTGTATCCACTGGTCCGCTTAGCCGTGTTGATCAATCGACTTAGTCCTTCTACCACCAGTAGAAAAAGCAGCGAGGAAAGCGGGCATCCTTGGCACAATCTGTGTTCCATATGGAAAAAAGGAGACGCCGCTCCGTTAATTAGAAACGCAAAAGATACCCTCGAGATGCAGCTCATCACCCACCTGATAAAATCCACATTGAATCCCATGTGTGTGAGCAGAAGATGTATGTATAGCCAGTTTGCACGGTCGTATGCCTTAGATAGGTCAATTTTATGACTGTTCCTTTCATATTTTTTGTCTTCATACTGTGTAAACCTTCCTGTGCCACCCCAATAGCCTCATGGATCTGACTCCCCATAAAAAAACCAAACTGTTCATTTGAGATTGATCACGATAGGATCTCCTTAATTCGTTGAGCTATGATCTTCGCAATAATCTTATAAAGATAGTTACAAAGAGAGATCGACCTGAATTCATCAAACGAGGTTGGATTATCAAATTTCAGAATGAGAGCAATGAGCGTAGAGTTGAGATGAGCAAGGATTTGTCCTTGGACACGAGATTCCTCTACCACTAAGTAAATCCTGGCCCAGTAAATCATAGAAACCCAGGTAAAATTCAATCAGCCAACCGTTTGGGCCGGGGCTCTTATCCTTCTGAAAACTATGTAAAACCTCCTCAAGTTCTTTTCCAGTTACTGCCTCCATAAGCATCTGGTTTTCCTCTTCATTAACAAAGCTAGGGAAGAGTTGTGCCACCCGAACTGAGCCTCAATATCCTTGAGCTCCCTTTCCTCCCTTAACTTCTTCTCATGGGCCCAACCGATGACTGCCTGCTTGATTCTCTCCAAGTTCTCCCATAAATGCACTGTTGCTCTGTGATGAATATCTAGATTAAATGGAGACCACATGGTTCTAACACGATTTTGTAGGTCTTTCTCTTTCAACCATTCATGATTGAACTTAAATGGACTAGCCAAATTTTTCCCTTGTCCACGCAATTCGAGCACAATAGCATGATGATCCGAGTCTCCACCAGAGTCTACCCACTGCCTCATAAGGTCCATACTGTTCACAAGATCCTCTGCCAGTAGAAACCTATCCAATCTCTTGGATATCCTCTGAGCTCCCACCCGTCGGTTACACCATGTCGAGCGCAATTTTATCGGTTCAATATCAATGAGCCCCTTCTGAGCGAACATATGGATAAAGAAATGTGATAGGGAGTCCACCTGCACATTTGGTCCCCAAATTTCTGCCGCCCCCAAAGATGGATTGAGGTCTCCACCTATAGTTAAATCAGTCCTATCCATAAATGATTTATTCGTCAAGGAGGTCCAATATGTCTCCCTATTACCATAAGGACCATATATGTTCAATACCGTAAGATTCCTCCCTCTTGGGAGATGTCTCTCTCCCACCTGAACCGAGGGGAAACTCCTTCTGTGACTCTCCCTCTAACCCAATTGAATCTCTTTGAGATCAGGCTCACTCTGGGTCCACATGTGATAGCATCTAACATCTTTAAGTCTTTTATTATTCCAAGTCAAATCACCATGACTAAGGACAAAGATCACACCAAGGCCATTTACCACAGGTACACCCCTGTGAGTGAATGT
>ML818416.1:52177-62378 GCA_009831015.1 Picea engelmannii | reverse complement strand
TATCAGATGATACTGATAGTGATGATGGTGCTCGTGATCTAATCATGAGATAACCTGTATGGCTATGATGATGCTACCGGTTGAATGGTATGTTTGTTCTCAAGACCATTGCTTTCAATACCTCCCTAGCTAGGAGGGAGTGTTGATATTATGGTAGCTGCAGGAGGTATTAACCTCCATGTGTAACCCTGACAAGAATAGAATATTCCGGGAAGCAAGAAGAAACCCCAAAGCATTAGACATAACCCTAGAAGACAAGTTGGCTAAAGGAAATATTTAATATTGAGTTTTTAGCCTCGAGAATGAGAAGTTGGCCCAGACAGCTAAGGAGGAGCAGTATAAATACATGACGCCGGAGCTCATTTGACACACACAGCTCGCAACTGCAGAAATTCAGTAAGTGTGCAAGTTTGGAGAGTAGTTGTAGTTGCAACTACTGCAACTAGTATTTTTCGGTTTTAGGCTTGGACTTTCTATTGGTTATGGTTTGGACTTTCTTCTTGGTATGCTAGCTTTGGAGAGTGGTACGCTACCTTGATTGGCTTTTGGACCTAGAGTTTTCTTCCAAAAGTATTCTCTTTGTCAAGGTTAAGGTGCTTGGGGGTGGCTTTGGCCTATGGTTGGGTGACAATATATTTATATTGTCTATGGTTAAACAAGCACACCTATTATTTCTAACAATCTAGAATTTCCGAGCCGAAAAACTCCAGATCTCCCCGGGCCAGGTCTGTCTTCATCCCTTTCGACAAAGAACAGAGGTTAGAAGTTGATAGATCTTGCATAGGATTCTCCAGGGGGAGTGAGGCCTGAGTGTCAATTTCAGACAGCTCCTCAACCCCTACATCTGGATGAAATTTGCCAGTTGGCACAACAAAAATGCCTGACTCTTCCTTTGAATCCATAGAATAATCCACTGCTTCTTCTTCCGGATCCATCGCGCAAAAAACAATATGCTAAAGAAGGGAAAGAATAATGTAGAAAACCCTCGAATTATCCTCCTGCGGCCCCCATGGTTTCGATCCTTTTATGTCTTTTTTTTCCAGGTTATTTTGCCTGGGGAAAATCCTTGTTATTTCCCCTCATTTAGAGGATGGTACCTAGGGTAAACCCTAGAAACTTCAGGGCACAAGGCCGGTCAACAACGGGGCTCAAAGCCATTACAACAATATACTCGTTAAGTGCTCAACATGTCACTTACGGGAATCGAACTTGGGTGGGGAGGATAACAATCATTCCTCCCAACCACCTCAGCCAAACCCGATTGACAGATGTCTATTGTTGTTATGTTAGCCTACCAATAATAAACCCAATTTTTGCTAGACAAACACAAGTTCACATTCATGACAAATGCTTAAGTATGACGCCTCTAGCCTTCCAAGGACTTTTTCTGTTATGTAAATCAGCAAGCTAAGGCTAATTTGTGGTATGCCTAGCAGACCCTATTGCCTTACATTCTCGTGCACTTGCCCTCTTTGAATTATATTCCCATGACTCCATTTTTCCAAGATGTGATTAGGCACTTGGTTTAGGGGTTTCTACCTTCATATTCCTTTCCCACACCACTCATTTATTTTACTTCTACTACAACAATATGTTTTGCTTAGGCTAACTCTTCACAAAATCACCTTGAGCCTCCACTATATAGCCTTACCAATCCTATCTTTAGGGAAGCCCCCCTTGGGTTAGAGAAGAGCCAACCAAAAGTGTGAGGAAGAGCTATTGAGGTGATAGTGGGTAGCCTTCCATAATTACACAAACTTGCCCCTTGATGCTTAGGAATTTACATCATACGGGGGTGCTAGATTTTGTTGTAACAGGGCGTATGGTCTTGTCCTATTAGACAAGCTATTCCTTCGTGGCTTCTTCTACATGATTTTTTTCCATATTAATGACATAGTAAATCCATCCATATCAGGGACACCCGCTTCATTATATTCCCAAGTTTCCACAAGTAATTTAATGTCAATTTCTTTAGAAATCCAACTCAACTTAGGACTCTTTCTCCATGGAAATCCCAAACAATCTCACATGAGGATCCTAAGTTTGCTTAATTTCTACTTGTCATTATTTTTTTGATTCTTATGCCTAATAATTGCTTTACTATTTCTAATTATTGTCCATTTTCCTTCTTTCCTAGCTTGTTTTACCTTGTGAACCTCCTTCCTCTATTCAACTTGATATTTGGGGATGAGATCTCCATTTATAATTTTTCCTGTCCCTTTTAGACCGTATGTTTTGCTTAGTATCTCATATTTGTTGTTGATAAAAGCTACCTTAATTTTTGTCAACCTGTTTTTATTTTCCATTATTTTGCCGAGTCTCTTTGCTTCTGTGGGGCAGGTTGTTTTAATTTGGAACCTCTTTTCTAGCTCATCCTGGACTAGATCGAATGTGTCCTCTTCTCCTTCCTCCTTTAAGGCCAAAATTATGAGGGTTAAAGACTTTTTATTATGTTAATGATCTATTTATTTTATTTTATTCAAATTTTATTTGATGGGTTTGATATTTAGTTTACCTTCCAAATTAATTAGGGCCAAAGTAGTGTTATTTTGTCTTCCAGACCAGGATACTTTTTGTCCAAAGCTTAGGGAAGCCGTCCTTCACGGCTAAATAAGGAGTTTGTGAATGAGAGGAATATCAATGAGCTTAATATTGCCTGTTTAATGAAAATTGTGAGATCATAAGCCATGAGCCAGGATAAAAGGGGAGAATACTCAACATAGTGCATTAATGGTACTGAAAGAGGATGCTTGAGAAAACATCAAGTGTTTGTTTGTGTAATGACAACTATAAGGTGTATATGATAACCTTTGTGGGCATGCTTGGATTCTCTCCAAGATGAGACTTCTATGTGAATGATCCTTCCCTCCTGCATCTGAAACACATTAAAACAAGAGATAGTAATAAGGTTAGCTTGCAGTGTAACCCTACTCAATCAACTGGGACATGTTGTGAAGCTTTGCATTGTAAATCAATTACCCTGCACCATTAGGGAATGATTTTTTACTGTTGCAAACATCCTATAAGAGAGCCCACGCTTATGGGCAATGCTACTAGACTTGCATTACTGCTCCATTAGAAGAGTAGCTTGCCTGATGCTTCACACTCTTTATCATAATCCTATGGGCACATGCTTTAGTGCCTTTGATCCCACTTACATTAAAGCAGTCCTTAGAGGGCTGACTTTTGTTTTTGAAAAGATAATCCTTCCAGGTACTCTTTATATTTCAATAAAAGACGTATTCTATCTTAAAGAAGATATTAGATAAACATTTATTTAATAGGTTAATCCTGTCTTACTTCTTTCTCAGAAGTATGCAACTTCTAACTCTTTTGTGACTGTTACTGAACTTGTTTGATGCTAAATCACAGAAGGAATCACCAACATCATGAATATGTGTAACACTAAAGAACTCCAAGAACCAGTAGTAGGAACAATATCCTAATTAAGGAAAATGTTTAGCTTTATCTCATGATCACCGAGTAAGTTATGTGTGGTTGCATTCTTTTATGTTGTTAGAATTCTACTTTATTTTGCATGTTTTTCTTTTATATAATAGCCAACTGCCATTATCTCATGATTAAAGACTAAGCTTTGTGTAGCTGCATTATTCTCCTTTTGATGCAACTCAAGTGGCCTTTTAATTGAGCATTTCTCTTTATTTTGTATGTGTTCCTGTGACATAATAGCAAACTGCTCCATAGGAGTTCAGGGTCGTCCTTTTTGGGAGGTTGAAGGATGGCTATAAATATTAAATATATTTTCTTCTTAATCTTATAGAGATAGTGAGGGAGCAATGGTGTCCAAAATTGAATGGGTCATTTTTCACTATTGGGAACAAATTAGGAACATGTTTTACAAAGGAAAGTTATGCTAAAGGAGCATTTGTTCGAGTCTAGATAAAAATATAGAATCGATTTTTACCCCATCAATGCAAAACGGTAAAATCTATCTTGTTATATGAGTCATTTATAAAGGGGCATCTACAGGTGGGAAGGAGAGTAAGTTCAGACCTTTAGGAAAGGTTCTGACTGAGAGACTGAACATAAGAAGTGGAAGCAGAAAGATGCATGGAATGAAATAATCTTTTTAGAATAATTTTACTAAACATCAATGATGGAACCTTTAATGGTACCCATGGATTAGTAATACACTGTGTTCCAAACCACCAATGGAATGCATAGCATAGAGTGCATTTCTAAAGAAAAATGCATCAATGATTAATTGTGATTTTGAATAACACAGGTTCATTAGGCGTCTGCCAAGGAACTTCAGAATAGTATGTACTGCTGCATCTTCTGCAGGGGGATCAAGTGCAAGTAATGATGAAAATCCTTATGAGGTAGTTCTACAGTAATTTTATATCAATCCTGTACAGTATTTAGTATTTACAAAAATAWAYWTTTTTTTATTATATATTTGTACATATTTGTGCCATTTCATTTTGTTGAGTGCATTTTATCAAAGTCATTTTCTTATTGGTTRTGCTTCTTATGTAGGTCCTTGGTGTTAGTCCAATAGAGAGATTTGATGTGATCAAGGCTTCTTATACAAAAAAATATAAAGATGCAGAAAAAAGAGGGGATGGGGCAGCTATGGCACAAGTAGGTACATTATCTTGATGGATTTACCCCTCTACAGAAGGACAAAATTGTCTCATCATCCCAGTTTCTATTTCTCAAACATGTTGAAGTTGTCTTGAAACTGATAAGTTGTGATTGAACTTATAAATGAAGCATATATATTGCGTTTTGGATTCCTATTTTCTTGTTATTTTTGGTTGGCAATTTTGGTGACTAGATTACAAATTRTGTTGTAGACTGACAATGTTGTGGAGACACCTTGAAAGCTACAGAGTATTTTCAGACGTTCATGTTTGCTTATGATTCTAGTTTGGTATTTGTTCTCAACTTGATGATAAATTCTCTCTAACTGTTGAAYACCTACAGTTTGTACTTTGGCAGCTTTGTATTTCCCTTTGGTACCATTTTTATATTAAACTTTTGTGCGTGTTTCTAGGCCACATACCCACTTCATTCTAGTATTTGGCAGCATTCTAATTTCAATTGAGTATCAGAGTTCCATATAGAATATGCATGTCTATCATGTGTGGTTATTTTGAATTAGCTTATTATTATACTCATCTAATGCAAATTTGGATCGTGTGTTTACTTTTGCTGACCTTTGCATAGTGTCTATCCCTTTCAGTTAACTTCCATGACAGCCGCTATATTAAGGGCTGAAAAGGAGAAGCTGACGTGGATATAAGTTTGTATTTCTATTTTATGTTATGCTAACTTTTTGCAAAATGCTTCTGACAGTAGAAGAACATCTTGTCTCCATGTGTATAACTCCTTTTTGGGATATGGGAATATAACACAATTAGGTTAATTTAAAAAACTATTTTAAAATCAAACTTGAACCTAGACCTGTAAAATGTTATATCTAGAGTCTGAAAGGTTTTCTATACATTTTGCCTGTCACATCTGCAACTGAAAAGACTGTTAGACATGTAAATATGAAACTAAAGACTAGGTGTTACCGACCAGTCTTCCTTCACCCAGCACCCACTCCCTCACTCCCCCTCGTTTCCTGAAATTTTGAAAGTGGTGTTTCCAAAACCTGTACTCATCTAGGATCCATACTTGTTTCCTCGTTTCAGGTAAATTTGAAATAAAGTTGATCTAGTGGCTCAGATAGCCAACCGTAATGTGCATTTTCAGAAAATATTGAAACTCCATACAGATAGGTGCTAAGATGGACACGTTTGCTCTGTTCACCTTTACTTGGAGAGGGGTCAATTGCAGTGTCATCTAGCCAACTTATTGCCTTACTGGTATGATCATATTTTTAACCGTAATATAAGATGCATACTATCCAAAAATATTAAAAGTTCACTACTGAGGAGGCTCTTCTCTCTTTAGCAGTATGACATGATAAATCCTCTCATATCTAGTATGGTCTTAGTAATGAGATGCTGAACTGCCCAATTTTCGATAAAAATGTGAAAAATATACGTGGGAAGAAGCTTCCGCAAGGAGCAGTACATAAATATAGAGTAGATGAAATCATGTGCAGTGTATGTAATGAGGCCCAACTTTCAAAGCTTTATGGTTGTCAAGTAAGCCTGTCTTTTCTATTTACTATTTAGTGACTGTAGTCTATTTTTTAGCACATGAAAAATACATAATGCTAATTCTGTCCTTACAGTAGTTTGTCTATTTGAGGTGCTAAAATTATTGGTGGAAATAGTTACACTTATAAGGGTCAGTTCTTTTACAAAGTGGTTTTAATGTGGTCTTTCACGCTTACCTTGATGCATTGTTAAAGTGGAAAGAATAGGGCCTTTTTACATCATTGCTGCCCATTATTGAATTGGAAGCTATACTTTCATTTTTCATTGGTTGGTCAGGCCCTTTTGACCAGAGATTGTACTAGGTAGAACTCCTTACCATATCAGCTTTACAACACAGTGACCTTCCGCTACAAAGCCATGACTGAGGGTTATCTATTCCAGAAACTATACTTTCATTGTTAATAATTGCTTTAGTATGTTATTTTCTAGGAATTTGAGAATCACTGACAGTAGCATGTGCCCTGGCAAGACTACTAAATCTATTCAGTATTGATAAATATGGAATACCAACAAGAATTAGGTGTCCCACAATATGCCTTGAATGGAATGCAGCTGTCAAGTGTAAACTGTGCATTAATGGTAGTCAATTGAGGTGCTTTACTTGTTTGTCTGCTGATGGGATGTGAAAAAGAGTTGTAAATGCAATTAATGCCAAGATGGGCACACACACAAACACAAATTCCAGATACCTCAAAAAGTGGAGACTGGGTCAATGCTTATGATCACTCTTCAGTTCCCTTGTCCTGCTATTCCAGTAAATAAAGGGTGGGCTTCTCTGTGGTAAAGAATGGATTTTTCCAGAGAACTACTTGCGGAGGAATTCTCCTATTAATTATATGTGACATGTGTAGCATACTGGCCAAATTGTGTGGGTAGTTAAAAATATTGTATGGCAACCTGTGCAAGTAATTTGGCATTTTAAAACTGTAGGAAAATGAATTCCAGAAACCTCTTATTGCGCTAAATTTTAACACAAAGCAACTGAGTCTACTTGAAAACAATTTGAACGATACTCGGCACTGAATATCATCAGAACTAATGACATATAAAATTTACAATACAATGATAATTGGCTGAAATTGTATGCAGCTAGCTTTTATCCATCAGCATAATTCCTATTTATGAGCAAACATAACTGATTTGTTGCTCTTAAATATTAAGCAGGTGGTGCATTGTATTATCTTATCAGTCATTACTGTGATAGGCACCAACTAAAAGAAAGGGAGCTTAGGGAAGGAAAAGATGGTCCTTTGAAGTTTCATTCTTAAAAGTGCTATTTTTGGGAAGTTATGAACATCTAAGTTCTAACAAGAATTCATACATTCATTCTAGACTTCTCTAAATACCTCTTTCTCCTGTATATTTGTACTCCTGCTTGTTCTAACTTCTGATACTCTTTCTTCTTGTAATTCTACCTCCAGTAGACTTAGACGTACTTCTTAGTGTGTTCACTTGAAAAGCTGGGAAAGTCTGATTTCTTGGTTTTATATGTCTTTTTGCAGCTGGAGAGAGCATATGATAAGATAATGATGGCCCAACTTTCTAATCGCAAACGAGGCGTAACATTTGGTTCTATTGAGGTTTGCGTTTGCTGTTTTAGTAGTTGGCCTTTTTGACACTTGATCCTCCTTTTTCACAAGTAATGAAAACGTTTATACTTTTTTGTTCTTGTTCTTGTTTTCTTTTCATTTGCTGTTGCTACTTAATATTTGAATATATTACCTTTTCCACAACTTTTATGATGCAACAGACTCGGCTTTAAATTTCTCTAATAGAGAAAAGGGGAGTATTTATGGATGAGTTTTATTGTACTTATATGTTTTTTCTTTAGATATTCCCTACTTCCTAGGTTGATAATCTAGAACAGTGTAGGATTATAGAAGTACAATGTGGACAAGCTACAACTTTCACAAGAGAATACAACGCCAGAATAAAACTTTCACACATGTGGAATAGAAAACCATGGAATTCTAATATTTATTATTGCTGCATCAAAATCTACAAATATTCATATCACTAAACTAGCATCTCATATAGAGTAACGGCGATGACAATTATTAGGAAGAGTCTATTTGCACTTATGGGAAGCAATTACCTAGTGGGGTTTGTTACAACAAAATCTAGCACCCTATATGATGTAAAGTCCCAATCATCAAAGAGTTAGTCTTGTGCAACTTAGGAATGCAACCCATTGTCACTTTAGTAACTCTTCCTCTCTCTTTTGGTTAGCTCTTATCCAACTCAAGGGGCGCTTCCTTAATTACGATTGCTAAGGCTATGGAGTGGAGGCACAAGGTGATTTATTGAAGAGTAAGCCCAAGCAAAATGAATGTTTTAGCAATAGTGGAAAATTGAATGGTATGAGAACAAAAAGATGATGGAAAACCCCAAGTCCAGTGCCTACCAAATATTGGGCAAAATGCAGTGAAAGAAACATGGATCTAAAAGGGTGAATGAATGAATATGTAAGGCAACAAGGGCTGTTATACATGCCACAAGTCAACCTTAGCTTGCTGAAAACTATTGCAGAAAATTACCCTTGGAAGGTTAGGGGTGCCATTCTTAAGCATTTGTTATGAAAGTGAGGTCATGTTACTCTAGCAACAACTAGGTTTATTAGATGCAAGCTTAACACACCAATAATAAATATGAGAGGGATTAAATCCTCACATTATAGTGTACACTATCCAAATGACACATAATTCATTACAAGGCCTTCATAACATGCTACAAGGTTCCCCTACATTAAATAAACAACATATGAAAATTATTGCAAACATAAAAGCCTCACATGAACTAGAAGCAGTACCTCCAATCTTCCATAAATCTTGCCAAAATGACGTACATGTAGCCCAAGGGGAGAGCTCCTCAATCCCCAAATGCCCAACAATTGAGAGAAAGCTCTTCTTTATAGGAGTTTCTTCTCTCTCTCAATAAATTGTTAGTCTCCAACTAACTCCATGACAAGCCAAACAAATAATATAAATGGAGTAGTTAGATCCCTCCTCAATCAATGGTTGACCATGTCAAGGTATGTGGACACTAGCCTCTCTAAGAGAGCTCGCCCTCATAAAAAATAGGAATAAATGTACACCACATATCTCCAAGATAGGGTGCACAACCAAAAGTAGGCATAATAACCAAGTCAAGTTGCTATAGGTCCACACGGATAACACCCTCCAAGATGCATGCATGCAAAATATAGTAAACTATCTTTAACATGGGAGGATGTGCTCCAAGGTTCACCTAGAAGAATTTACTTAAGTGTGCCCTCCAAGATGCATGAATGAGAAAACAATATAATAATCCTCCTAGGAGAATGCTCCATAACAACCATCCCAAAATAACAAGTGGTCCACAAGATGCATGCAACATATCCACATGTGTGAATGCCAAGGCAACGACTCCATGGATGAATGTGCAAAGTGCCAACTAGATGGAGTGCACCACAAGGAAAAGAAGTGGTCAACTCCAAATTGCAAGTGGAATGTCTCCACATGTGTGCCCTCCAAGATAATGCTCCAAAAATAGAAAGAAGACCAAGTAAGTCCATGCAACGTGCCATGTGTTCCCCTCAAGCTCCTAGTTCATGCAAGATGCATGCAAGGAGACACTTGTCCTCCTCATGTGCCACACACTGATTAAAAATCCTCCATAACAACCTCCAAATAAAATAGTATACGTGCCAAGTCAAAGAGGGGAGGGCACTCTCCAATAGAGGTCAATTGATGCCAAGTGTAGCGGAAATATCCATGCAATAAAGATGAGAGAGCACCTAGGAGAGGTGCGCCCTAGAAGGTTGTGCCATGTATCTACCTCAACCACCCACAATCAATAAAATAATCTCCATGTGAAGTGCACCCTAGGAAGAAGTGCCAAAGTGGTTATCCTCCCAAAACATGTGCCAAAGCCATGTGTTGTTTTGCAAATCTATCAACTAGTTCCTCAAACCATGTTCACAAGGGAAGGGTGCCCTAGAGAAGTGTGCCAAGGTTGTTATCAATAAATAATAAAATACTCTTCCATAACCACCTCCATAATGATGCTAAAAAAACCAAAGGAGG
>ML818416.1:20411-33796 GCA_009831015.1 Picea engelmannii | reverse complement strand
ATATCCAACACTTTATTCTTGGCAAGGATGAGGTCAATCCTTGTCTTCCACGCTCTGAAGTTAGAAGCCCCTTCTAACTTGTTTTTTGACTTCATAGAGTAAGTCATAATTGCTTTGACTTGGTCAACCTTTGACTTTGACCAAAAACTCAAACTTGACGTCTTAGCTTGCTGAGAGTACCAGGGGGTGTGCTAGGCTAGGGCGCACTAGGCTATCTAGAAATTAGGTCAATCTTTTCACTTAAGGTGCCTCAACAAGAGGGTTAGGGTTTCGTTGCTG
This sequence comes from Picea engelmannii, assembly GCA_009831015.1. NCBI lineage: Eukaryota > Viridiplantae > Streptophyta > Pinopsida > Pinales > Pinaceae > Picea > Picea engelmannii. Next base: position 33,517 of record ML818416.1, on the reverse strand, counting down.
TAACAAAAACTGGTTGCAACTGCAATTGTAACTGAGCAAATCCTCCCAATCTATCTTCCAATGATTAGACTGTCCGAAGATAGTGTGGGCCTATAACCTGTTAGAAAATAATAGATGTGCTCATTTAACCATAGACAATATAGCAATATTGTCACCGAACCATAGGTCGAAGCCACCACCAAGCACCTTAACCTTGACAGAGAATGATTTCGGAAGCAAACTAATAGCCAACCAAGGCTAATGCACCAAGCAAAGATAACCGAGACTGATCAGAAAGTCCAACCATAACCAATAGAAAGTCTGATCCTAAACCGAGAATACAGATTGTAGTAGCTGCAGCTACAACTACTCCCCAAACTTGGCCAGTTTTTGCAGTGCACACTTCTTCACTACTATAATTTCGAGCTGTGTGTACCAAATGATGTCTGGCTACTTGTATTTATACTGTTTTTCCTGAGCTGTTTGGGCCAACTTCTCATTCTGGAGGCTAAATACTTAATATTAAATATTTCCTTGAGTCGACTTGTCTTCTAGGGTTATGTTTAATGCTTTAGGGTTTCTTCTTGCTTCTTGGAATATTCTATTCTTGTCAGGGTTACACGTGGAGGTAAATACCTCCCACAACTACCATAATATCAACAAATGGCACCCTGAGGGGGTGCCATGTCACCCCTCAAACCACCCTTGTGTGCCCATTCATCCTCTGTCATCACCTTCTTTGTCTCTTCCTTACCTTTACCCCTTACGCTTCACTGTATAAATAAATAAAATTTTGTTAAGTATGGGGCTCCACTGTATCAACTGCCACATGGCACTATCGTAGTGGCCCATGCTACTGGCGAGGTCCACCTCCACACCTTACCTTCGGTGCACAACTTGTCCACATCCCAGATCTAACGGTGGAGATTGAGGAATGATCAACGATAGAAGTTGTTTTCGCATCATCAATATGCTCGAGTGTTAACAACCCTTCGCGATGCAATACCACAAATCGCCCAAGATATGTGTCGCATTCTCATTGGTTTTGCATCGTCAACAATTTTTTCAAAACCGCTCTGTTAACCATGCGATACTAGTTATGGTATCAGTCTACACTGTGGCATGTCGCCTCGCCAAATAGTTTGCCACCTCGCCACCAGGCCTACCACCGTGCTACCTGCCACTGTGGCAGTCCACGTCACCACTGCCACATCACTTGACACGTGGCCCCCACGTCACCGCTGACATCATGTATGGAAAATCCCCAAATTTTTCCAAATTTCAATTTTTTTTCAAATTTTCAAGAATGCTTTATTTCGAAATTATTGTCAAGGCCACTATGGAATTTTGTAATTAAGCTTTCCTTGGTCAATTTCAATTCTGCTAATGGCCAATTTCTGCCATGCTCAACCCCTCGACATCACTGACATCAATCCATTAGAAATTCACCATGGAACTTGAAACTTTTGCCCAATTTCCCCCCAAAAATGCATAATTTCAAGAATCATCGTTCAGGTGCATAAGCACCTTTTGGCTCGGCCTTTGCACAATAGCTACTTGAAAGTTTGCCCATACGACCCAAGTGTTGCAACTGGCGCTTTGATACCAACCTGTAATGTACTCATTACCGACAACCATGAAATTGTTGCTTTGATACCAATTTATAATGCACCCACTTCCCGGGTACCTCTAAATTTACGTCTTCTTGGAAAATTCCGGATTTCTTTTACCATTCTTTAATTAATCAAGTAACATGCATGCCAAACAAAAACTCATGCAATATTCAAGAACATGCTAATTAGTTCCAGGAAAATGCCCAATGGATCTTATAACAACAACAAACATGATAAACTCAACACAGAGATAATAATACACAACGAAATATAAAATACAGAGAAAACACAGAGAGCACTTATATTTAAATAAACCATTCACCAACTGGTTGCAGACGTTAAACGTTCCATCCAACCGTAGACATTGTTATTCTAGATCTCAACAGCAGGTCGCCCCTGAGCTAGGGCTATGAATCCACAAGGACGGGTCGTAGGCCTACTCTAAAACACACAACAATTAGATAACAAACTCTCATGGTTTCCACAACCGGACAACAATCCTAATTTACTAGCCCTCTTCCCCCTTCAGCCTACACAACCCAAAGAAATGGACCGCTTTCTCTGTAATCCAGTCGCTCAGGCTATTCCACTTATTTTCCAGGGCTCCAATGCTACTGGGTAGGAAATTTCAATGCTGGAAACTCCAAGGATTCTCTGTTGTCGACAGTTCTTTCACAATTGCCATCATTCTCAAGCACACATGCATCCATTCCTTTTGGAATAATCAAGAGTTACTTACAACCAACAATCAGTGGCTCTTTTCCTCCTGTAATTCATTTTCTATGCCCAGACCAAGATCAAGAATGAGCAAGAACGAGCAAGAATGAATGAGGAACGAGTAACAATGATTAAGGAACCAAATGAGCGAGTAACCCCCAAACAACCCAAAAGTGGGGTTTATATAATTACATGCAATAAGGCACCACGTGGCTTCCCCAAGAAGTTCACGTAACCACTTTTTCCAACTAAATGTAAGATGGGTGAATAAAATATAATAAAAAGACTTGGCCTCTTTAGCCCCCTCTTTCGTGGAATCATAGCCCCCTATCTCTGTCCTTGTCTGTCTTGCAACCAATGATGCATTTTTATTATTATATTCAAAGTATTACATTTCTTGGCTCTTTGGCCTTTCAACTTTACAGACACTCCGACCTTTCTTCAAATATACAAAAATACATTATTAATTTGGGGACTCAAAACCAGGGTATTACACCATGAAATGAGCCATCTAGAGTTTCCTGTAATGAGAAGGTCATCTACATATAGGACCAAGAAAAATAGATTAGATTATCGAAAAGCAAATAAAGGTTAGAATTTGCACAATTCTTGGTGTTACCCTTCATATTGTATGAGGCCTTGCAGGCATGATTGTCATCACGACAACTGTGATTTTCATCACACCCCTTGTGATTTTTATCACATCTTAGTTCCCTTGTTTTTTATCACAACTTAGTTGTATTTGTGATTTTTGTCACATTTGTAAGAGGATTGCAAGTTGACATTGATGGAGCATTAGATGGATGCAAGGGAATTATGGTTGGTACACATGCTTTCCTCAACACTGTTAGTTGTCCTAACCCAACACCTGACAATTTATTCCAAATAAATCACTTATTAATAAATGCACACCTGATTTACTTAACGAAATTATAGTGGAAGCATAAAAACTGAAACCATACACATTGCACAAAATATTTTTGGGTAAACACCAGTGGAAAAACACTGAAGGGAAAACCAACACCTGAGTTGATTTTAATAAATAAAATCTTGGGCCCCTGTCCTGGGATAATGGCCCATCTGAGGAAAGTACAATCACAACAAATAGCCTATCCTACCTGGATGCTATCTCCCTTGCTGCCCCTTGCTCCTTCCTCTGACCCTACCCACTCACACTTGGATGAAATGTCCTCTTCACCCAATCAATGAGATCTCCTCACTCTGTGTGTGTCTCATCCTCTCACTTAGGCTGCCTTTTATTTTGTTGAGTTAACCGTAAATCCAAAACCCTAGATATCCTAAAATGATCAAGGGTCGAGATTAGATCTTCCATTCACTTTAGATCTAATGACTAGGATTTAATCAATTCACTTAAGTTAGTGATGCCAAAAACTTAGGCATTTAACTTAATTAAACCCACATTAGTTAAAATGTCATTCACTTTAATTATTAGCTCATAACATGAATATCCTAAGGTTTTGAGAGGTAATAATGACGTCTTCCACATGTTAGACACCAAGCCAATGTGGAAGTACTTGTCCGATGCTAAATACATCAACACTCCCTCTTAGCGAGGAAGGTACTTCTACCACCTGGAGGTGGCCCTGCCTTCGTTGTTAGATCTGCTACCATGGCTGCTCTCCAATCTACCTTATTGGATGCTCCCTCTGAAACGAAAGCTATCCCTGCCATCTCACTCGGACCCTTCTTCGAAGACTTGCTGCCTTTGAACATGCTCCTAGAATCTTCTTGCTCCTAAGCATCCTGCATGGTCATCTCATACCATGAATCCTTCTTGGCAGACTTGGTAGGTTGTTCCTTCCCTCCTGAACTTGAAGGATGACTCCCTTTGAGTTGCTCAACCTTCATAGCTACCTACCCCTTATCCTCTGTCACTTTGCTGCTTGCCATAGTTCACATAGGCTGGCCCTTTAGCCTATACAAGTTGCTCTCTTTAACTCCAAAAACCATTGCTGTGTCTGAGCTAGATCCTCTGGGTTTGATCAATGCTTGTCCATCCTGGAATAGTACATCAAAGCCCTTCTTCTCAATCGTTAAGACTGAGAGCACACTCGTGAGTTTTGGCACCCATAACACATTCATCACTCTCAAAACACCTCCTGGCTCCATCTGGATTGGCACTGACCCAAATCCCTTCACTGCATACTTGATCCCCACACCAAGTTCCACGTACACATCTGAGTCTGACTCTTTGAAGCTTTTGAACAAATTGTGCTCTTGTCATATGACATGTGGCTCCATTATCTAGTAGCCATGCATCAACTAATATGGTGCTTGAGGAAAGATGGGAAACAAGTAAGAGTTCAGTCTCAAATTTCTTGGAAAACTCATCCACTTGAGCCTTTGCCGACGTAGCTACCTTTGGTTGCACCTCGTTTCCACCCTTCTTCTTATTTCGACATTGACCTGCATGATGCCCAAACTTATGACATGTAAAGCACTTAACTTTGTTCATGTCTATCTTCTTGTTGTCTTGAGAGGTAGACTCTCCAATGACAAACTTCTTGAACTTGCCCTTCTTTGTCGGGATGGCAAGAGCAACGTTCTCATCATCAACCTTGTGTCGGCCTCCATTTGCTTCTTCATCTCGAAGTTCTTCTTGAATAAAGTCATCCCACAACCTTGACCAATCAAGGAGCTTTTCACGTGCCGTGATTCATTTGATGAACAATGTCCATTCCTTCATGAAGCCTTTGGGTGTAGTCCTCACCAACTCTGAATCATCCACTGTTTCCCGGATTGCAACAAGTTCATCTCGAACCTGTCGGATTCGGGCGAGATAAGTTGTCACCGTGTCTAATCCTGTCATCTGTGTCTCTGAGCTTCTCTCTCAACACCAATTTGCGATTCTCGTTCTTACTCTGACATAAACCCTTCAGAGCCTCCCACATGTCCCTGGGAGTGCTTTTTCCAGATAAATGAGGGATCAAATGATTCTTCACTTCGTCTAGAATAGTTCTCTTGGCTTTCACGTCCTTCAGTTTATGGATGGCCAGATCTTTTGGATTCGTTGGTGGGCCCACAATAGAGTTTACAAATTCCCAAATGTTATTCTCCATCAACACCATCATGATCCTCTCCTTCCAAGGACTATAGTTAGAAACCCCATCCAACCTGTCCTCAAATCGCAACCTTGATGTAGCCATCTCTGCAACCTGCTGAAAAGACTCAAATCTGCTGCCCGAAGCTGCCCGAGGCTACCCGTAGCCTTCTGCTGCTGCCTAGGTACTTCTCTAGGTTGCCCAACGACTCTATTGACCTTGCTCGAGCTTTATGGGTTGTTTTTGGCTGTCACGACCTTGTTGGCTAGCTGCAGTCTGTTGTTGGCTTGTATCGGTGGCCGTTGCTTGGACCAGTCACCTTTTTACCTTAGCCGTCGACAACTCCTATGCTACCTAAAACTGTAGTTTACAACCCCTGTGTGCAGTCGCTCCTTGGATGCACTCTCGACTGTGGTTGTTGGCTGGCGGTTGCTGGTCGACGGTTGCAGCCCGATTCCACTCTACGATCACCCATCGGTTCTCCTAGTGCCCAATAGTCGGCTCATTGCCTTCAATGACCAACTCCTTTGCTTTTGTCGGCCCACAATCCAACCCGCTGTTGTCTAAATTTTCTTCCGCTTGCTTTGCTGACTGTGCACGTGGATGCTACTTCCGACAACTACTTTATGCCTGAGCCAATCACAACTACACACAATTCCATGATTGTCCTCTCTCCACAACTTTTTGTCTGGCTTCCGACGTACTCTTTTACTCCTCTTAGCACGGAACCGATACCTTTCCTTTCGTCGACTTCTTGCTCCATGTCCTGTCAGCGGCACAACCTTCTCCACATGCGACTGTCCTCTCACACGGTCGTCCGTCCCTCGACCATATGTCCTTGGTTGCAACTCCACGTTGGACAACCTGATCCCTAAAATATTTCTCAGCTCGTGCCACTGCCCACCCTCAATCCTCTACCTTAGCTTGCATCAATCTCTATGCCCAGTTAGATCTATTCCGCAACACACACAAAACTTGCGGTCGTACGATCCACCTGCAACCAATCTATGTGGCCGTATGGCGTATGACCACTGTTATACGATGGTCGTATGTTGTACAGTCGCCCTTTTAATTTTTCTTCTTTTTAGCAAGAGGAAAAATAAAAAAAATATTTTTGCTGTCAAATTTTTTTTTCTGCTGTTGTCTTTTTATTTTATTTCTAGGTTTTACTCGCAGCCTGCAGGCCTACAATAAAAAATTTCTCGCTGCAAATAATCTCGATTTCGTGCAAATCTGGTTTCCTTCAGAACTACAACTCTGATACCATGTTAGTTTTCCTAACTCAATAGTCGACAATTTATTCCAAATAAATCACTTATTAATAAATGCACAACTGAGTTACTTAACGAATTTATAGTGGAAGCATAAAAACTGAAACCATACACATTGCTCAAAATATTTCTACGTAGTCACCCTTGGAAAAACCCCGAAGGGAAAACCAACACCTGAGTAGATTTTATTAATTTACATCTTGGGCTCCCGTCCTGGGATAATGGCCCATCTGAGGAAAATACAATCACAACAAATATCCTAACCTACCCAGTTGCTATCTGTTAAAGTTTATGCTATTATTAGGTTACTTTCAATTTACGAGATAACAATAACATAGATAGGATCACTGAGAGAAACACAATCACAAGAGTACACAACATTTATCTTGGGAAACCCTCATGGGGAAGAAAACCCAACAAAACTTCCTTAATATAGATAGCCAATACAATGCCAAGACAATGAACCAAACAACACAAAAATTCCTCTCCCAAGGATGCACCTATCTCTTTCTTCCTTCTTCCGGCAACTGGTAATTGCAACTTCCTTCAATACTTGTGCATTAGATGAGTGAGCTGAGTGTGTGTCCAAATGAGGCACTGGCCTCTCATATTTATACAATCTGGCAGGTGCTAAACTGAGGTGTCTTTTCACTGGCAGGGTTGACTTCTCAATCTGGGTGGTTAAAACCACTTTAATTTTCCTGGGGGCCGACTTCTTACTTTGCATATTACAATTAGGGTTTGACCAATGCGCATAAGGGGATTTGGTCAGTTATCCACAAAAGGGGATTGATCTAATCAATAATAAATATATTTTATCTTTTACTTTATCGACAAAAGGGGATAAGAATATTCTTTGCAGTTACACAATATTTTAACACTCCCTTCTCTACAAAGGTCTCTTCCTTCTCTACGAAGGTCTCTTCTCTTTTCCTTCTCAATGAAGGTCTACCTATGGGATTGCTCTTTCCTTCTCTACGAAGGTCTTTTCTCTTTCTCCTTCTCTACGAAGGTCTACCTATGGGATTTGAAAAAATCTCTAGTGGTCCTAAATCTTTCCATGGTATAATACCATGCTACCCATCTGCTGGGCACCATCCATCTACTAGATTACTTTCATCTTGATCAAAATATTTGGGTACCATCCATCTGCTTTCCTAATTGCATCAAATCACGATCCTCCATTTCGAACTCGGAGACATGGCTCCCTCTTGCACCAAATTGATAGCTTCTAATCATCATCCTTGAAGTTCTCTTCTGTAATATCCTGGGTGCCTTCTTGAGTTCAAATATTTCTTTCTTTCTGTCTTCATACTGGATCAACCTGCTCGCTCTGCATCTATAAGAACAGTACTGGAGCAACCTGTAGTTACCTGCATCTCATCAACTATATCTGAGTATCCATCTTTTTCTTCATCTTGAACATTTTATTCTGCATCTTTAGGAGCCTCCTGCTCCTATATAAATACTGGATATTGTCTGGTCTTTACTGACTGTCACCATATCATACATCCTTCTCATGTTGTCTAACTTCTGCAAGTCACGGCATGAGTTCTTTCTTCCGAGACTTGTAAACTTACTTACAATATGCTTTCTTTGTCACTCTCATGAGTGATCATACCTGAAATAAATATTTTATCTCTTTCATCATCTTCTTTGATACTTTTTTTTATAAGTCTGCATAGATACTGAAGTAAAACGAGGTTAATTAACATTCTCACAAAAATATCTAACTTGTAATGATAAAGTATTAAAATAAACAAGATACTAGAAATAAACATGAATACTTCCACGGACTCCACCATTTGCTATCTTTCTTTAGATCAACTATCTTCAACTTAAAGTACATAACCCTCAATTTCTGCTAAAGCTTTCTTTGAGGGAGGAGATTCCTCTTCCTCTACCACATGTTCTTGATACTTTCTTTTCCCTTTTCCTTGAGGACAATCATAGGAAAAGTGTCCTTGAGGACAGTTGTAGCATCTGATCTTTGAAACATCTTTCTTCTTATCTGGAACTCTTACGAAGTTAGCTTCTTTATTGTTTTTCCTGAAGGAACTTCTTTTGTTCTTTTGAGCTGTAAGAGCTTCCTCTTCATCAATAATTAATCTCTTCTGTTGGTCTGCAAGTCTAGATTCTTCGTGTGTGCAATCTGCCCATAACTGATCAAACTTGGGTAACTTGCTTCTTGCACACACTCCTTGTACAAAAGGAATCCAAAATGTTGGAAACCCATTTAGGGTTGTGGTTACAAGCTCTTTGTCACTAATGACATCTCCAATAACTGCAAGCTGATCTTTGATTGGAGAAACTCTCATAAGATAGGATGTGACAGATTCTGAGTTTTCCATCTTCATATTACGAAGCTGATTTCTTAGGGAAAGATTTCGGTTAATGTCTTTGCTTTCATATAACCTGCTGAGTGCTTCATACATTTGCCTTGCTGTCTGTAGTTTGGAAATATGAGGGATCAAGTGATCCTTTACTGAATCTGACACGATTCTCTATGCTTTCTTTTCATTCTTCTTATGCTTGGTCTTTTGCTCTTCTTCATCTGGTTTTGGTGCACCCACTGTAACATGTTCTAGGAGGTCATTCTTGTCTAAAATCATCTGCAACCTATGCTTCCAAGATTTGAAGTTTCTAGATCCTTCCAGCCTGTCTTCTACCCTCATGCTGGTAGCCATTCTTTCTTGCAGTAGAAACCCTAGCCCTTCGGGCTATAGAAATAATAGAAAAATCAAATTTCTTGGATCTAAAAATTGAACTCACCAAAAGATGCGCTGGATTGAGGCGAGTATGCTGGTACAGTCAGATTTATGAAAATCCAAGTTTTAACCCTTCAAACTTGATTTGTGGATTTCTGGACTGGTGCTTCTGGTTTTCTGGTACTTCTGGTATTCTAATTTTCTGGTACTTCTGGTACTATTGTACTTCTGGTACTTTGTGGAAACTAGGGTTTCACTTTCTGGGAGATCTAGCCACTGAAAAGGTGCGCTGAAGATGCCAACGTGTTCCTTGAGGTAGGGCTCACTTTTCTAGATGATCTTTGGGCTGAAATTCCTCTTTAATAAAAAGCCCTGATTTTCTTGTATGGCAACAGTGACGTTTTTCTTTTTCTGTGAAAGATGCTCTCTTCAGCTTAGCTTTGATACCATGTTAAAGTTTCTGCTATTATTAGGTTACTTTCAATTTACTAGATAACAATAGCATAGATAGGATCACTGAGAGAAACACAATCACAAGAGTACACAACATTTATCCTGGGAAAGCCTCATGGGGAAGAAAACCCAGCAAAACTTCCTTAATATAGATAGCCAATACAATGCTAAGACAATGAACCAAACAACATAGAAATTCCTCTCCCAAGGATGCGCCTCTTTCTCTCTTCCTTCTTCCGGCAACTTGTAACTGCAGCTTCCTTCAATACTTGCGCACTAGATGAGTGAGCTGAGTGTGTGTCCAAATGAGGCACTGGCCTCTCTTATTTATACAATCTGGCAGGTGATGAACTGAGCTGTCTTTTCATTGGCAGTGCTGACTTCTCAATCTGGGTGGTTAAAACAACTTTAATTTGCCTGGGGGCCGACTTCTTACTTTGCATATTACAATTAGGGTTTGACCAATCCGCAAAAGGGGATTTGGTCAATTACAATGCCCGGCATGATCAATCCACAAAACGAGATTGATCTAATCAATAATAAATATATTTTATCTTTTACTTTATCCACAAAAGGGGATAAGAATATTCTTTGCAGTTACACAATATTTTAACACTATCTCCCTTTATGCCCCTTGCTCTTTCCTTTGACCCTGCCTACTCACACTTGAATGAAATGTCCTCTTCACCCAATCAATGAGACCTCCTCACTGTGTGTGTGCCTCATCCTCTCACTTAGGTTTCCTTTTATTATGTTGAGTTAACCCTAAATCCAAAACCCTAGATCTCCTAAAGTGATTAAGCGCTGAGATTGGATCTCCCCTTCACTTTATATCTAATGACTAGGATTTAATCAACTCACTTAAGTTAATAATGCCAAATACTTAAGCATTTAACTTAATTAAACTCACATTAATTAAAAGGTCATCACTTTAATTATGTTGATGTTAGTGGTAGCATCAAACATGTATATCTGCACATGTCTATGTGTCTAGATATGTGGAAATTGTCCAAAGCCTTCTATCCTTGAATTTACTTTAGTTAAAGGACTTATCAAAGTAAATTGCTTTTATTAATTAATTATTTGAATTAATTGAGTTATTGAAGGAAATGCTAAAAGTTAGCATTTAAAATTTTAGCCATTGATCTCAAGTGAGGTGAGAAGTAATCTCAACCATCAATCACTTTGGAGATTAGGGTTAGGTTGTAACTCAAGATTATAAAAGCAAGGCTAGGGTAAAGAAGAAGACACTTAACAGGTAATGTGTTGAGAGAGTTGACACAGAGAGGGTTGGATCACGAAGGACTGTGATTCAAGGAGATCTCAGATAGGTGGAGACAAACTTCCATCTAGAGATCATACATATCAAGGAGAAGAGAGAACAGAGGCAACCACAAGTGGTTTCAGTCAAGCGAAGCCACAGGAAAGGGTTGCATCGTATGGAGTTTTCCATACGTGTACATGGGTGCCAGTGGAGACCGGCGTGTATACGCGGGGGCACTTAAGGACAAGCGCGTACACCTCGAAAAGCGTGCAAATCTGGGTCGTAGAACAGATCAACCTTTTCTAGGTTTGTCTGTAGTTGTATTTCTCTTAGTGGGCCATTATCCCTGTTACGGGAGCCCTGATTTTAGCATAATAAAATCATTCTCAGCATTGGTTTCCCCTCTAGGGTTTTTCTAGGGGTATCTACCAAAAAATATTGGTGTTTATGTGTGCATGATTTGGTTTCCAATTTTGCTTGCGCTAGATTTATTTTAGTTGAATATTTCAGCAACATATTTTTGTTTTGTGAGCTGCTACTCTAATTTGCAGTAAGTAAACCACTTGATAACAAGATACCTAGGTGCTGGAGTAAGAGGTCTTCTACATGGTATTATGGCGAATGCTTTGAAGGGAAGCCAAATCTTAGATTTTACCAGATCCAAAACCAACAGGCAAAAATCGAAGGATGAATTTCAGGGAAACAACCGTACTGAGGCAGAACTAGGGTTTTGTAGGTTTACGAGGTTGTATGCAGGTTAGAAAGGGACAAGCGCATACATACATGGGCGTCTTTGGAGACATTCGCATATACTTGGGTGTCAGTGAGAACAGACACGAACATACACAGATATCAGTAAGCATAGGCGTGTACATACGCGGGGGTTCAATTGTGACAGGCACGTACATGTGTATCCATGTCAGTACAATGGTAGTTTCCAGTAGCAGGTTATTTCCAAGGTAGTTTATCAGGTCTTAGGGATGCCAATAACACCATTCAGAGTTGAAGACAGATTGGATGGAGCATCCAACTTCCTATCTTGGAAAGCAAGAGTAACTTTGGCGTTAAAAGAGTATGCACTTTGGGAGTTAGTGGACAAAGTAGTTGTTCCACCAACAAATTTGAAAACTTTGGAAGCTCACAACAAGGAGATCAAAGCAGAGAGGGTCCTCTTGGATTTGGTGAAGGATCATCTAATTCCTCACCTATCCGAGAAGAAGATGACCAAAGAGATGTTTGATGCCTTGGTAGTTTTATTCCAAAGCACTAACATGAATGGGAAGATGGTCTTGAGGAATAGACTCAAATCGTTGCAAATGTCTAGATCTGATAATGTTACCGGCTATTTCACGAAGATCACACAGGTGCGTGATCAACTTGCATCCATAGGGGAGAAAATAGAGGACGTAGAGCTTGTGAATGTGGCATTGAATGGTTTTCCCAAGTCATGGGATCCATTTGTCAAGGGAGTTTGCGCTCGGGAGAAACTCCCAGATTGGCAAAGACTTTGGGATGATTGCATCCAGGAAGAGACTCGAGAGGAGTCTAAGAGCAACAAGCAGGGAAGTAGTGAGGAGAACTTGGTTCTTGTCAGTAAGACAAGGAAGGGCAAAGGAAAGAGTTCTAGCTAGAAGGGTAACAGTGATGGAGGATCATCACAACCAGGGAAGAAGAAGGACCTTGAGTAAAATCAAGTTCTTCTAATGTAATAAGAATGGACATTATGCATCTCAGTGTTCAGAGAAGAAGAAGGGTAAAGGAAAGACATAGACAACAACATCAACAAAGATGCAACTTAATGAGTTTGTAGCGAAGTTTTGAAGGATTACTCACTGGTTTCTTGCCTTTCTACCAACACATCTACTAGGAGTGCATGGTTCTTGGACAGTGGTGCATCTCGTTATCTGACAAAAGCACAAGAGCTATTTAGCAATTTGACAGAGAGGGACTCATATCTTCATGTGCAACTTGGTGATGATGCTAAGTATGCAGTGAAAGGTGAAAGAACAATTACGTTCCAACTTGAGTCAGGAGGTTTG
>ML818415.1:124837-139283 GCA_009831015.1 Picea engelmannii | reverse complement strand
TTAATTAATTAATTAAAGTGATTTAATTAATTAATTAAATATTAATAAAATGAAAGTCACTTTGGAGGGACAAGGGGAGCCAAAAAGTATAAAGGAAAGGCAAGGGCCTCTACTCATTCATTCATGTATGATCATATTTTGATATCTAGCTTCTAGCTAGTGAGCCCGGCATTGGGGGTTTTGAGGGTTTTGAATTAACAAACCCTAGAGGATGATTTGGTGGTGAAAGATTTCACCTAGCTTGTCCCGAGCTTGGTCTCAGAGATGCAATACTCTCCCAAAACTTTCTAGTTTGGTTCTACATTAGTGCAGGAGGGTTCTACACCAGCCACAGGCACAGGAAGAGAAAGAGGGCACACCATTGGGGGTTTCTAGAAATGGGGGGTGCACCATTCTTGGAGAGAGATTCATTCTAGGTGATTGGAAGGGATTTTGGAGATTCTATCACCTGGGTTTTCATTGCAGGGCCTTGGACATCAGATCTAGTCCATTCATGAGTAGTTACAGGTGCCATTTGATTTATTAGATACATGGGACGAATTGGAGGAGAGGAGCAAGCTTTAAAAATTGGTTTCAATCATTTACTAGCTCAGATCTTCACCATTTCGCTTGGGAATTCACCAGGGAGGTAACCAAGCCTCGATCTATCATTCTAGCGGTTCTGTGGAGAATTTGGAGGCATCTAGGAGTGAGGTTGATTTATCTAGGGTTTCAGGCATCCAGGGAGGCGCACCATATCTTGGAGGAGGTTCAGATGCATATGGTTTGAGGGATATGTTGGAGATTCGGGCACCTGGGTTATTCTTTCCATCACCCGATCTATTGTTTGGCATCTTTCTTGAGGTGATTGGACACATTTGGTAGCAGGGCCGAATTGTTGAGGAGCTTCAGCATTCCAGCAAGACGTGGCATCTTCCAATGGGGGTTTGGCACTTCATACGGCCCATATCTACCTTGGCATTGGTCTTCATCTCTTATTCAGCCTTGGAGGCTTATTTTGTATTAACGGGAGATTTTTGTAGCAGCTCTATTGTCTATCTTCCTAGCCATTTGTTGATCATTCCAGATCGGCATCTTCATTGTAGCAGGTTCTTCTATTTCATGAATAATAACAGAATTGAGATGTTTTGTCTTGTCTATCATATTACATATGGTTGAGGTATGTCCATGATTGTATTTTCTTGTTTATTGTTGAAAACACATCTAAGGCCATCCTGCAAGTACCCCTAAGGCCGAAATCAAGAGGCCATTCAGTAAGTAAACAAATCTAAACAAGTAGGTCAACGAAGTGTTTGATGAAATACCACAACCAATAAAAGTTTTAAAAGACACCAAAATTGTGATGATCCTGGCATAATGGCTTGGGATCATTACACTGTCATGGGGGGGAGTTTTTTTCCCACTGGGTTTTCTCCTTTATTTTCTATTTGAGGAGATATTTTGTACATGGGTATCTCATCAAGACCCATCTTTGCATTTTTTTTTACATTTCCCCTTAAGTTTCACTTAAGGGGGGTGTTAGTGTGAATAGAGTTCTTTAGCTATCTATCTCTTTCTTAGCTAGTTCTTTGCTTTAGCTCTCTTCACACTAAGTTAAGTTTACTTATGGAATTTTTCACTTTATCCTATAAATATTTATCCATTGCTCTCATATGGGAATCTCATTTTCATTGTAGGATTTGCATTCTCTTGAGTAGAATACATTGTATTCTTGCTCATTTCTGATTTCTAGATTTGTTTTTCTTCATTCATTTGAATTCTTGGGTGGATTTTTATCCAAATCTTACAAACACAAAGGCATCAAAGTGGAATAAACCACAATTTATCTGTTTTAAAAAAATGAACAATGTTACTCGGAATTCATCCCTTCATAAATTTGATGCAAATATTTTATAGTATTATTGTTCAACAACTTGAGTCCAAACACATATGTCAAAAGCTCCAAAATAACCTTCAGTATATTCCAAACAGTGGTCTCTAGTGTTTACAAAAACTTTCAATCCTCTATAAATGGAGTGAGGAAATCCTTATATACTCAACTCCTACAATAAAATAGTATTTGTGGTAATTCTAAATTTACTTATTCCTCATAGGAAAATACCAAAAAAAACACTAAAATGATTAAACTATTACATAAGAGGTCCACTCAAAATAAATTTCCCTCATAAAATACTAGAATAATGAGGCTGCATAAATGAGAGTGCCACGTGTATTCATCCTCAACGTGCACATACAAGCCCATGCAAGGTGCCATTTGTCCTTTTCTCTAGAGTGGAATGCTCCTCAAAATTAGATCTCATCCATCCAATGCAAAACACACTCTCCAAGGCATGTGCCTTGGAGTGAAGGCACACTTAGCTCAAGGAATATCAATCAAATGATGAATCAATAATGAAAATAATATGGCATTAACCTTAGGATTCCATGCCAACTATGCTAGGAAACCCATGCACAACATTAAGGAACAATAAATTGACCAATATTACTTAGGAAAGCCCTTAGTTGATGGGAATTCCTTCCATGAATGTGCTAGGGGTTAATCAAGAGTGCATTACTCTTAGAAAACCCTCATGAAGGAACCCAACACTCTACTAAACTCCACACATGCAATATGAAATCCTCCAAAATGTGAGATGATGATGCCAACAAAAGATGATAATCCATTGACAATATGCATCCAAAACTGCAAAAATATGGCTCCTAAGTCATCGTCCTCCAAACATAACCTACTTGGGTTGGGTTTTCAATCTAAAATAATCCTCATGCTACATGAGGGATAATAATAGGTCTTTGGTTAAAATTATAGGTAGAATCCATTAAAAATAAGCAAAAGTAGTTCGAAATATACATGGAAAATAATATCCAAAAGCTTGAAGTAGGAGAAAATAGGGATTCTTCAAAACATAGTTGTGAAGTTGGAGATGGAGAAAAACAAAACAATTAAGGTGAAAAAGTACACAATTCCTCCAATTCGTTCTATCGATTCACTTGGAATGGACCATCTAATGGAAAAGGAATAAGACATGATTCAATAGGATCCAAATCAAGCAAAGAAGCAGTCTTCAATCATTCAATCATTAAAGGTTTGTAGCAAGGTGGAATCCCTTAGTGAGTGTGATCCCTTTCAATCTTTGGTTCTTGAAATGTTTTGTACAGTTGTATTCCTAGTAGGGTAGTTTATGTGGTGATATACATGTCGGATATTCAGTTGTAGTTTCTGACTCTAAGGATAGGGTAGATAGTGGATAGTTGTGTAGTTTTTTTAAGAAATTTTGAAGTGTGGAAATCAGTTTTGTTATATAAATTTTGTATTATCATGCTGGACAATTTTGCCACAACCTTATTTTAATACAAATATACATGTTCCGATTAAAAAAATGAAGTTCTATCACTTTTTTTAATAAATATAAAATATAATTCTCATGATAATATATAAAAGATCACATAGGGGGGGCAAAGATATATTTGATGACCCTTGTAATTATGTTGAAGGATTTCTTCAAGGATATGGGATCTCTAAAAAAAATTTCACCAAACTCGTTTATACTTTCGAGGTTTTGGGGAAAACAACATTGCTACCTATTGTCCTCCACATGTCATCCCCTTCTTGCTTGTAGATCCTCTTGTTGACCTCCTCACCTCTTCCTCATGGTGCCATCATAGAGTTTCATGTCAGGTTGAAAGGTAGATAGATGAGGTTGCAAAATAGGGGACAACAAAATTTTACAAAGTCAAATGTTTGTTCGCTACATTTGTTGCAATGATGGGACCAGTTATTAGTGAAAACCACCTGGTTCCAAATATCATCTTTGGAAGAGTTAATGCTTGAAACTAGAATAATTAAAAGGTAACTATAGAGTGTACATTGTCATCTTGTACATTGTCTACTAGAATTTTTGTTAGTGCTTGGTAATCACAAGGGGGAATCCCTATGCAATCTAGAAGAAAAACGTTGAACTCTAGATATCAAAGAATGCTACCAAACTATAGTAAATGTTTGCTATAATATAAAATATAAAACTTGTAATTTGCAATAAAACACATAAAACAACAAGCAAGAATGCATACTTACACCTAAGGATGAATTTATACCTTGTGATCATGTAAATATGTTGTTAGAACACAAAAATGTTCCCTTAAAAGTGTATATCCATCTGTGGAAATACAAAAATCAACCAATTTGATGACTAAAATTATGATTTGTGAATGAAATGCTCTAAATTCTATTGTTATGGAGTTATAAAATTGGTTAAGAGGGAGTTTTTCCTAATTTTAATTAATTCAAATATTGAAGCAAAGTAAGAGACATAATTAACAAGTGAGAAGTAGTTTTCAAATAGATGTTACCTTTATTCCAATGTTGCAAGTAATACAAATTTTGAGGAATATTTGATTCAACTACAGAGAAATCCAAGGGGTGTCAATCCACTTTTGAATCACCTTCTCACACCCATGTTCAAGGATAAATTTAGATGAATAAGGTGGGAGCAACCTCTATCCACTATTAGTTGGGTACAAATTTTGACATTGCATCGACATCAATGTTGTTGTAACAATGTTGAAATAAATAAAATTTTACCATTGGAATTCAGGAGTTAAAATTATGGCATTCATTTATCAGCATCCATCAATTGTCAAGTTTCCAATGCCTTTAGAGTGCCACGTGTCAAGGTTACTAGATTCAATGACCCTTATCAACATTGCTATAATTTCTTTAGGTCAATAACAACTAACTGAGGTAATTGGAATTTTTTCTAGTCGATGAAAAATAACCAAGGTTTGAAGGCACCACATGGTATATATTACATGCTCCTTAAAATTCATTGAGTGTTGAAATTTCGACTCTTGAGAAATGTCTAACCAATGTCTAAAGGTGCTTATTGATTTCTTTGAAAA
Source organism: Picea engelmannii (assembly GCA_009831015.1). NCBI lineage: Eukaryota > Viridiplantae > Streptophyta > Pinopsida > Pinales > Pinaceae > Picea > Picea engelmannii. The sequence continues at coordinate 134,387 of ML818415.1, read as the reverse complement.
CTTTGATTATGTTGGAATATTGGCTTGAGAGCGACAACGATCTAATGATGTGAATGTGGCACAAACATTAGAATACTAACTTGAGAGAAATAAGGAGCAGACAATGTGAACACAATTCTCAGAATATCAATGTTATATTGACACAAAGACCGACATCCATGTTGTAGTGTTGATTTATAGGATGTTACTTATCATCACAGATGCATTGATCGAACATTTACAAGTCATTGGTATGACGAAAATATGTATGTTTTTTTGTAAATATGCAACATCCCATCTTAAAATATGCTAAAGTTAACTATTAAAATTTAGGGATAACATTAATATGCATACATAGTTATCAATATAATAAACCTAATATGCAAGTAGAAATGATCTCATAACCACAGATAGTACATCGATGTGTACAACTAATCGCATGATCATGTGTTAAGAGTGATTCTTGATTACAAAATGAGTTTTAGGCACTTCACATTCCCTCCTACATAAAGGTACTAAGGGTGGGTGATTAAGTCTGGGTTGGATCATCATAAATTCTAACAATAGTATCAAGATGTTTAACCCTAACACCATAGTGGCACTAATGTAACGTAAGGGGACCACATAATGGTCGTTAAATGGTCATGAGTATCACTAAGACAAGATTACCACCATAACATTGGTATCCCTCATTAAATTTGAATAGAAAATACACATAATTAAATGTGGCATAATTTGAGATTATATGTAAACCACTAAAGACATTGATAAATAATCACTAAAAGTTTGACCAAGTTTTTACACGTCAAAATGTCACACCCTAAGTATCGCAAGTGTCGCAAAGTGACGTATACACCTTGCTAAGTGTCGAATGCACTATCTCAAGTGTTGTATGCACCTTACCTAGTGTCACATTCACTTTTCTAAGTGCCACAACTTGTTGACACCATGAAATACACTTGTCACAATCCCTAAGTCAATTTGGAAGAAGAAATCAACCATTTGGGGCTCGGAACCATACCTTTTTATTGGAAAAATTGACCATTTTTTAGCCTTTTAGAAGGGTGGTGCTCCCCTACTCATGTTGAGGGGGCACCAACATTCCCCCTTCCATGTTAATGGGGCACCAATGACGCTCTGTCTCTCACTAAGGGGGGCACCAATCTTGTTAGAGGAAAATATGGGATCTTCCACCTTTTCCTAAGGGCTAGATCTGAATGGATGAGGTTGGTTTGGTCGACTCCTATACTATGTCTCTATCTTAGGATCTAATCCAAACTTAAGGAGCCATATTCTCAACCATTTCCCTCATTATCTCACGGTGGTTAAGCCTCTCAAGCCTATATATTGAAGTTATTTCCAAGGTGAAGGGGAAAAGAATTCAGATGTCAAACCTTTGATCTTATGAGAAGCATCAACATTTTCATTTCAAGATTCATGCAAGGATTGGATGAGGATAAATTGGAGAGGTGTTGGAGCGTAAAAAATTGCTTGTAAGTGCTTGTAACTTGTTTTCCAAATTAATATTAACTTGGCCTATTCCCTTGAATTTCATGTGTTCTACATTTTCTTTTCTATTGTCGTTTAAATATTCATAGATAGATTTTCTTTTCCTAATCATATAGAGTATGAGGAAGATTTATTTTTTTGGTCTTTGTAGGACTTCATTTTTGTTAAGGAGCTTGGAGATCAAGCCCGGATTGGAGCAACGAGGATGAACATCGCAACAAGGTACGACACATTATTATTCTCTCTTGCTTGATTGATTGAGTTAGATCTATAGGGAAAGTAGTAATCGCTTGTTCACTTATGTCTTTGGACCAAAGATAGTGGTCTTTGTCCAAAGGGAAACTTATCATGTCCATAGGGTAAGATTTCTCACAACAGAAAAATGGTGACTCTATTGGGGAAGGACTTTAACTAGTTTTTCCTTTGTTTCGTATTGAATCCTTTCTTGTGATTAGTTCTTGCTTGTTTGATGCTTCATTCTTATATTCTTCCCCTTCCCTCTTCTTGTTTGAATATTTTACAGATCCATTGACTGGGTCTCTATTGAGTTTTAGTTATTGGAAACCATTTTTGAACTTTTTCATAAATCAACACTCCACTGCAGTTCATACCAGAGCGTCACTGGATAACTGGCGCTCCCCCCTAAGTCACCTAGGGGGTGAAAAAATGCCTTGTTCCTTTGGTAACAGGGGCGCCATTATCCTCTTTTAGGTGGTTTTGTGAGTTTCTGCTTGGTTCTGCTCAGTATGCTTTTGAGACGCATTTAGCCAAGAATCCCTTGATCTGTCTGTGACTTTGTTTGCTTGAGAAATTGACATTTATTACTCATTTATTTCTTTCTTTGAGTTTGAAAATATTTCCTAGTTGTGATCCCCTTGGGTTAACAATATCCATTAGTTCATAATTCCTTTCACCTGTCTTATCTTTTTCTCGCAAAGCTTTCATATTGCTTGATTGTTTAGGAGTGTTCATCAACTAGAGTTTGCAAAGGTTGTTTGGTTTTGAGCCTTTTTTGTCTTCATTGAAACATCTCGTTTTCTGACAATTAGGATTCTCTCATTTACCACAACCCAGCCTTGAATGTTGTTTCTTGTTGCTCATGTATTGAGTATTTTCATGAGTGCTTGACTACTTTCTCCTTTGCATCTTTGATTCCTTGATTGAATGAGTTATTTCACACTTTGTTTCTTTCGGTTCTCATCAATTTTTTTGTGTGCTTTGTTTGATTTATTTTTTCCCCGCACTTATTTTTTTCAAACATGTATCTCTTTCATTCCTCTTGAAAGTTAAGAAGTGAAAAAAATTGCATCGTCTCATTGCATACATAAAAATAAATAAAAAAATGTTGTATTCTTTAGGAAATTTGTTTTGGTACACATTTGGAAAAAGAGCTAGTTTTTCATATGCATTTCAGTTTTCGGAAACATTTGCTTGGTATTTTGACACCTTCTTGATCCCAAAAATTGAAAGTTGCATAGTTTTGAGTGCTTTCTTGTGTTAATAAGAATAGAACTCTTATCCTTCCCATATATAGAATTCATCGAAAGGAATGAACTACATCTCATTCTTTTGCATTATGTTGGAGTCGAGTGTCTCTCACATCATCAGTTTCATCTCCGTGAACCTATTTAGTAAAAATCCATTAAAATTGACCATGTGCTAATAAAATCAACTAGAAAATTTTTTGGTTTTAGCACACCAACAGTAGCACGGGATTAGGGTCTTTGGACTAGGAAAAGTGAGTAAATTGTCCAAGACTACTAAACAGACTATAGAGCACTAAAGAGTGAACAAATCCAACTTTCATATAAGAATAGTCGGGAACCCCCTCTCACACAAGGGCTAAACACAAGGTCATGTGTAGAAGAGCAGCGGAGATTACTCCTCCAAAGCTTGACCAATCATAGTGGAAAGATTGTTTATTGGGGGTTCTTCCTGAAGTGTCACTGACTCATTTAGTCTCGGTACTTCATGAACTTTGAATCCATTCGGGGTCCTCTAGAGTCTATTGATCCACTTATCCTTGGTTCTCTGGAAGAATTTTAGACTTTGATATCCTTCCCATACGTTCGGTCCCAACTGTTGATTGTACCCGCCCAGAGGCTGACTGTGAGTTGGTAACCTTAGTGGCCTTTCCTAGGTATCTACAAAGGTGATTGTGGAGGTATTCCCATAGTACCTGGGCCAGACATCGTATCACACTCTCAGTATCCTTGGAGGGTGATCCCATGAAAGCGAGGGTTACTTGCACCAAGAAGGGTTGTTACGTGGAGATCGAGGTAACTACTTCTCATTTCTTCATTGGTGGCTTAACATCCCATCTTTAGAAGATACTTAATCTATTGTTGTTTGGTTGATTGCTTTTATTTTTCTTAGGGGTGTGTTTCTTTGAATTTCGTAGTGGGCCTTAGGATTGAATATCTCATAATATACAAGGTATGGATCCTAAAGTTCAGGGGTCTCAACCCAATGTTTATTACGAGGGAATGACCGAAGATCAAACTTCTAAAACATGGAGTGTAGTTCATGGAAGTGGATAACACGTAGAATAATCGGTCACAACCTTCGTAGAAAGCCTTGCATCTTACACAAATCCTCTTTTTACTGATCCACTCGTCCAACCATTCACTGATCCACCATGCACAATATTTATTGATGCCTATTATTCTTACAATTTACTACTCAATTCAACCACTACACAATCGTTTGGCATGAACCCACCATCATTAGGTTTTCTTGAAGGACTTGGGAATTTCTCTTTGTCCACAACTCATGTAGTTTATACTTCTAGTACTTATTTGTTGGTAACATCAATGACCCAGGTAACCCCGACTCAACCACTCGTGAATACATCTCCCTTCGTACATGGATCATGTAATATTTTCGTTTCACTTTTTCCACACATGCACACACCAAGTGCCTTACTTGGTCATCCCATCGATCATATGGCCAACAGTCAAGTCATTCACTCAACCATGGTTACACAAGCTACTCAGCCTCTGTCTCGACCATTTAAAATGAGTACATCCTACATTGAAGGTCAATATTCAATGGGATGCCAACCTTTAGCTAGGGGGAAACCTTCATCTAGAGGGAAATTTTTCATTGGGGGGTAACCTACGTAGTTGCAACATCAACAAGCCTGGGAGAAAGCCACTCCTACAAGTCCTTATATCCCTACTACCACTAGCCTATATCCTGGACAACCATATCTAGGATTTTCTAACCCTTTGTGGGGTCAACCCAATCTGGCAGGCATTGCTCAGCAAGGAACTTTTCCCTATCAATCCATAAACCCAATGATTCCAATGCAACAGTCCCTTAAACCACCATATATGGTAGGTCCATTAGGCCAACCTCCATACATGGGGGGACCATCAGGTCAATCTCATTATGTAAGAGGTTCATATGTTCAATCACATTATATGGGTGGACCACTAGGACAACCACCATACATGGATGGATAACCCAGGAAACCACCGTACATGGGAAGGCCATCTAGTATTTCCATCTCGTCGCAGTCGGGATATGGTCCTACAGGTGTTCCTCCGCCACATGGTTATCACCAGTATCCACTCGCTAACTGACAATTACCATTCTTGGCTGCATTAGATCTATCGTATCTGTCATGTTTGAAAAACAATCCCATTTAGCATGCCCCGTTTTGGCCCGCCATCCTTGCCAAATTACCGTCCGACATCCTAAAATTTGACAGAAAACCTAGGGAAGATCCTAACAATCATGTTATGACTTTCCATTTATGGTGTTATTCCAACTCTTTAATGGATGACTCCATTTTTCTGAGACTTTTCAAAGAACACTTACAGGTGTAGCAGTGAAATGGTATATTGAGTTGTCGCATAACTCCTTTTTCGAATTAAATTCTCTTGCCATGGCTTTCCTAATGCATTTTCAATTGCCCATACAGTATGAGACCAGTACAGAACTTTTGACCTCACTTTGGAAATCCTCTTCCATCCACATATCTTATCATATTCATGAGTGGAGACAATTGATTAAAGCTCCAATTCTGGACCAAATCCTCTCAGATTAGTTTACAAAGTCGCTCTTACCACCCATCGCCCGTGATGTTGCTATGGGAAATTTTGTTACTGAGGAGTAGGATATCAGTTGTGATCAATATTTGGACTTGGTATATTCCTAGTCTTTCACACTTTATGAAATGATCCCTCATGCTCCTCGCCCCTCAAATGATCTAACAAGACCTGCTCCAGAACCAGTTTTCGTTTCAGACACCAAAACTATTTCCTATCCTACTCAAACCTCTGAGGTGAATGTGGTCCAATCCACTTCATCTCAGCAACAAGGAGGTAAGAATAAAAACAAGGGTAAATCCAAGAAATCTTCTGACCAGCAGGATACTACAAAGACTTTGATACTCAACCGAATAGAAAGGATAAGTTTCCTTGCATGATTTTGTTCGTTGTGGAGCTTGATTATCTACTTGATTTATATGTAGGTATGCCTAGTCCCCTTCTGTCAGGGATTCAAGGGTGGATCCCCCAAGAGAAATGTTTTTTGGGAAAATTGCCTTGTAAAATATTGTAATTTTGTATTCAATCTAAACCATTCATTATAAGGTCACACATATGACGGTAGAAGTTATGTTAGGGTTTTTTTTCCCTAGAAGGCAACCCTATTTTCATGAGGGAATTGTATTGTGGTTGTGTATGTGTGTGAATATTTTTTTCTAAGAGAGGAGACTATGAGAGAAAGAATATGAAGTTACAGCGGGTGTGTTGTAGGTTGTATCCCTTCATTTTGTTGGATAATAAAAAGGAAGGACCTGGAAAAAAAAAAATTGGGCGTAGCCCACAATAGGTGAACCACTTATATTTGTGTCTCTATTGTATTTTGTATCTTTTGTGTTTTATTTCCGCATTTGTCTTATTTTATTGCTCCTCGATCATGTTTTTCTAATAGATTTGTGAGGAAGACCACTACATGAAAGACTTCCCTCATCGTGAGGAAGTCGTTAAATTTATGAAGGGTACCTCTCAACCTGTAGTGTAAACTAACCCTTTTTTGGTTCAGCAACAACATCTGGTTGAAAAAATATTTCCCCTCTACAAGGGGGAAACGTAGGTCATTCCCACCATGGGGATGCTTATTCAAGCACCTCTGAGGTCTATATGTTTCAGACGGTTAATGTAACGACTCGAGCAAATAATTATGACACTACTCTAGGTGATCAAGCTAATGGAAAGGCTATCAATCATCCCTCCACATCCACTCCTCCTCCATATTCCAATCCTCTTCATATTTAGAAACCAATTTTAGACACAGTGTTGCGCCCACCCAATGCACAATTCGAAAAGTGACGTTTAATCCAAATTCTCACGCTACCCAAAACTACAATATCATTGAAGATTTGGCGCAAGCACCTTGTGCTATGTCAACCCTCAAAGTCCTAAAGAAATTTCCAAGTCAACGTAGAACCCTATTGTCATCCATTGGAGCCATGGATCCATAGGAGTCCAATATGATTACATTTAATATGGATTATTTTAAGGAGAGGCTCTCACACCACCTAGCATTCCAAATTCAAATTTTGGTTGTTGGAAAGAACATCCATTGCAGTATTTTGGATGAAGGAGCCTCCACCTATGTCATGTATTTTCCTTGTTTGAGATCCTTTTATTCTCCTAAACTTACCTAGTCTCCTACCACCCTCAAATCATTTTATGGACGTGGTTTCCAAACTCATGGACTCTTGCAATCTTTTGTTGTGACATTGAAGGGTAAAACCATTTCAATCGATATCGAAGTGGTTGAAGCGCCCCTGGATTACAAATTGTTACTTGGTCGTAGTTGTTTCTATGTGATGACTACTTTCAAATCTTCAGTATTTTGTATTTTATTATTTCGCCATCAAGGAAAAATTATCATTGTTGATCAACTTGACTATATAACTCCAAATCTCCACAATTTTGCAATGAATAATGTCCCTTTTCTAGGACAATCTAGTCTTGAGAGTGTAGGAGTAGGTCTCCTTAAGGATTCCTCATTCATGGGGGTTTTTCCTTTACCTGCTCCTACCACCCTATCGGTTTCCACAATAAATATGATTTTGACTCAGGTGCAACAATCCCTAGAATCACTTGATCCTTTGGTAGTACCTAGTCATTACGAGCATAGTTATTTTCCCGTGTCAATATCATTAAAAAATTAAACGGACGCTTATCAACATAGTTTATTCTCTCTATCAATCTTGTTAAAAAATTAAATAGAGCCCCCTCCATCTGAATCAAGTCTCACTCTGGATCGAATACTTGAACCTTATTTTCCTCTGCCTAGTGAAAATATTCCTATTATTATCCAGAAGTCTAAACAAGGAAAGAAGAAGAGTCGTCAGAGAAAATGATGCTTGGGGGGTAGGTATCCAACCTCTTTCCATCATGTTGGAGTGAAGCCACTAGCTTCTATCACACAAGCTAGGGGGAAAATACCTCTAGAGAGACATGTTTCTAGGAGTGATCCTCGCTTGGGAGTCGTTCCCATTGTAACGTAGTAGTCTTTTCTAGAACACGCTTAGTCTTTGTTCTTTCCCGTGCTCGTAAATACATGAAAATAGGTTACTGAGATCAATCTTTGTTATTTCTCGTTCTCGTTAATACATGAGAATAGGTTACCGAGTATACTTTTTATCTATTTTTCGGACTCGTAAAATTTATACTAAAAAGGAACTCTTTGGAGTCTCCTTTAAGCTCTTTTCAGACTCCCTAAACATGAAAAGGTTTTTGAGTGAGCTTGTTTCCTTTCACACTCATTAAAGGGTTTGAAAGGAAATATTTCGAGTGGCACTTTATCTCTTTTTCAGCCTCGCAAGACTACTTACGAAAAATGAATACTATAGTCAAGCATGACTAGAAGACTTCCCCCTTGAATTGTTTTACACTTTTTTTGGGCTTGGGAGGCTAAGTTTATGAAAAAGTTACCCATGGATTCATCTTTAACTTCTTTTTAGACTCTCTAAACATGAAAAACCACCAATTTTACCCTATTTGGGCTCATAAAATTATGCATTGAAGGACCTATGTGAGTCCAATCTCGAGGACCCATACAGGATTGAACCCCTCCTTCTTCAGGTTCGTTAAACATATGTGAAGGGACTCATCGAAGATGAGCTATACCAAGCATCCGTTATCCTCCTCAAGCTTGTTAAAAAAGAAAGAGGTACTCATCAACCATGATGGGGGGGGAATTGAAGGAAGTGGGTCATTGTTTTTGGAATCCATTATGGCAACTATTGTTGTCACCCTTGAACATGGCACATGTATGTGTCTTGTCTTACAGTTGGGTAATCTGCTTGTCTCTAAGTCATACCAATTCCATGTTTCGTTATAATTTTTTGTTCTAGTCAAAGAGTGCTCTTATTTTCATCACATTATGTTCTTGGTACTCATCGAGTCAATGTTGCCAAGTCATTTTATGTGCCTCATAATGTTCAAGGGAAGTTTCACTTCATATCATCCATCTACAGTATTATTAGTTTACATTTCCTGTGTCAGTCCATACTCATTTAATCCACCGTCATACATCAATTTCTTGTGTCAGTTTCATGTCGATGATGGGGGATACATCATGGCCCTACTTCGACGAGTCTTTTCATGTCGACTTCAGCACATTATCCAGGAATTAAACTTAGAAACCAGTTAGTACCTTAGGAACTGCAGGCCTCCTCGCTTCCAACAACAGGTTTACATCATTGACCTCTGATCAGATGATTCCACAAATGTTTGAACTCAACTCATTTATTCACATTCACTGGAATTACTAAAGGTACCTTGGGAATCATCGTCATCATTGGTAATTTCCCTCACATTTTTTAACAGTATACATCAATGACCGGTAATCAAGTGGTTTCTACCATGTTTGACATCAAGACATTTATTCACATGGCTAGATTTATACCGTTTTTGGATCAAGATGAAGACCCCGGGTTGGGCACTCACTTTGTTATGTGCTTTTCCAAGGATGTGATGGAGATCATTTGAGCATGTAAAATATTTCAGTACAATCACCACGCTGGCAATCTTAT
>ML818415.1:85694-123917 GCA_009831015.1 Picea engelmannii | reverse complement strand
TTAATTAATTAATTAAAGTGATTTAATTAATTAATTAAATATTAATAAAATGAAAGTCACTTTGGAGGGACAAGGGGAGCCAAAAAGTATAAAGGAAAGGCAAGGGCCTCTACTCATTCATTCATGTATGATCATATTTTGATATCTAGCTTCTAGCTAGTGAGCCCGGCATTGGGGGTTTTGAGGGTTTTGAATTAACAAACCCTAGAGGATGATTTGGTGGTGAAAGATTTCACCTAGCTTGTCCCGAGCTTGGTCTCAGAGATGCAATACTCTCCCAAAACTTTCTAGTTTGGTTCTACATTAGTGCAGGAGGGTTCTACACCAGCCACAGGCACAGGAAGAGAAAGAGGGCACACCATTGGGGGTTTCTAGAAATGGGGGGTGCACCATTCTTGGAGAGAGATTCATTCTAGGTGATTGGAAGGGATTTTGGAGATTCTATCACCTGGGTTTTCATTGCAGGGCCTTGGACATCAGATCTAGTCCATTCATGAGTAGTTACAGGTGCCATTTGATTTATTAGATACATGGGACGAATTGGAGGAGAGGAGCAAGCTTTAAAAATTGGTTTCAATCATTTACTAGCTCAGATCTTCACCATTTCGCTTGGGAATTCACCAGGGAGGTAACCAAGCCTCGATCTATCATTCTAGCGGTTCTGTGGAGAATTTGGAGGCATCTAGGAGTGAGGTTGATTTATCTAGGGTTTCAGGCATCCAGGGAGGCGCACCATATCTTGGAGGAGGTTCAGATGCATATGGTTTGAGGGATATGTTGGAGATTCGGGCACCTGGGTTATTCTTTCCATCACCCGATCTATTGTTTGGCATCTTTCTTGAGGTGATTGGACACATTTGGTAGCAGGGCCGAATTGTTGAGGAGCTTCAGCATTCCAGCAAGACGTGGCATCTTCCAATGGGGGTTTGGCACTTCATACGGCCCATATCTACCTTGGCATTGGTCTTCATCTCTTATTCAGCCTTGGAGGCTTATTTTGTATTAACGGGAGATTTTTGTAGCAGCTCTATTGTCTATCTTCCTAGCCATTTGTTGATCATTCCAGATCGGCATCTTCATTGTAGCAGGTTCTTCTATTTCATGAATAATAACAGAATTGAGATGTTTTGTCTTGTCTATCATATTACATATGGTTGAGGTATGTCCATGATTGTATTTTCTTGTTTATTGTTGAAAACACATCTAAGGCCATCCTGCAAGTACCCCTAAGGCCGAAATCAAGAGGCCATTCAGTAAGTAAACAAATCTAAACAAGTAGGTCAACGAAGTGTTTGATGAAATACCACAACCAATAAAAGTTTTAAAAGACACCAAAATTGTGATGATCCTGGCATAATGGCTTGGGATCATTACACTGTCATGGGGGGGAGTTTTTTTCCCACTGGGTTTTCTCCTTTATTTTCTATTTGAGGAGATATTTTGTACATGGGTATCTCATCAAGACCCATCTTTGCATTTTTTTTTACATTTCCCCTTAAGTTTCACTTAAGGGGGGTGTTAGTGTGAATAGAGTTCTTTAGCTATCTATCTCTTTCTTAGCTAGTTCTTTGCTTTAGCTCTCTTCACACTAAGTTAAGTTTACTTATGGAATTTTTCACTTTATCCTATAAATATTTATCCATTGCTCTCATATGGGAATCTCATTTTCATTGTAGGATTTGCATTCTCTTGAGTAGAATACATTGTATTCTTGCTCATTTCTGATTTCTAGATTTGTTTTTCTTCATTCATTTGAATTCTTGGGTGGATTTTTATCCAAATCTTACAAACACAAAGGCATCAAAGTGGAATAAACCACAATTTATCTGTTTTAAAAAAATGAACAATGTTACTCGGAATTCATCCCTTCATAAATTTGATGCAAATATTTTATAGTATTATTGTTCAACAACTTGAGTCCAAACACATATGTCAAAAGCTCCAAAATAACCTTCAGTATATTCCAAACAGTGGTCTCTAGTGTTTACAAAAACTTTCAATCCTCTATAAATGGAGTGAGGAAATCCTTATATACTCAACTCCTACAATAAAATAGTATTTGTGGTAATTCTAAATTTACTTATTCCTCATAGGAAAATACCAAAAAAAACACTAAAATGATTAAACTATTACATAAGAGGTCCACTCAAAATAAATTTCCCTCATAAAATACTAGAATAATGAGGCTGCATAAATGAGAGTGCCACGTGTATTCATCCTCAACGTGCACATACAAGCCCATGCAAGGTGCCATTTGTCCTTTTCTCTAGAGTGGAATGCTCCTCAAAATTAGATCTCATCCATCCAATGCAAAACACACTCTCCAAGGCATGTGCCTTGGAGTGAAGGCACACTTAGCTCAAGGAATATCAATCAAATGATGAATCAATAATGAAAATAATATGGCATTAACCTTAGGATTCCATGCCAACTATGCTAGGAAACCCATGCACAACATTAAGGAACAATAAATTGACCAATATTACTTAGGAAAGCCCTTAGTTGATGGGAATTCCTTCCATGAATGTGCTAGGGGTTAATCAAGAGTGCATTACTCTTAGAAAACCCTCATGAAGGAACCCAACACTCTACTAAACTCCACACATGCAATATGAAATCCTCCAAAATGTGAGATGATGATGCCAACAAAAGATGATAATCCATTGACAATATGCATCCAAAACTGCAAAAATATGGCTCCTAAGTCATCGTCCTCCAAACATAACCTACTTGGGTTGGGTTTTCAATCTAAAATAATCCTCATGCTACATGAGGGATAATAATAGGTCTTTGGTTAAAATTATAGGTAGAATCCATTAAAAATAAGCAAAAGTAGTTCGAAATATACATGGAAAATAATATCCAAAAGCTTGAAGTAGGAGAAAATAGGGATTCTTCAAAACATAGTTGTGAAGTTGGAGATGGAGAAAAACAAAACAATTAAGGTGAAAAAGTACACAATTCCTCCAATTCGTTCTATCGATTCACTTGGAATGGACCATCTAATGGAAAAGGAATAAGACATGATTCAATAGGATCCAAATCAAGCAAAGAAGCAGTCTTCAATCATTCAATCATTAAAGGTTTGTAGCAAGGTGGAATCCCTTAGTGAGTGTGATCCCTTTCAATCTTTGGTTCTTGAAATGTTTTGTACAGTTGTATTCCTAGTAGGGTAGTTTATGTGGTGATATACATGTCGGATATTCAGTTGTAGTTTCTGACTCTAAGGATAGGGTAGATAGTGGATAGTTGTGTAGTTTTTTTAAGAAATTTTGAAGTGTGGAAATCAGTTTTGTTATATAAATTTTGTATTATCATGCTGGACAATTTTGCCACAACCTTATTTTAATACAAATATACATGTTCCGATTAAAAAAATGAAGTTCTATCACTTTTTTTAATAAATATAAAATATAATTCTCATGATAATATATAAAAGATCACATAGGGGGGGCAAAGATATATTTGATGACCCTTGTAATTATGTTGAAGGATTTCTTCAAGGATATGGGATCTCTAAAAAAAATTTCACCAAACTCGTTTATACTTTCGAGGTTTTGGGGAAAACAACATTGCTACCTATTGTCCTCCACATGTCATCCCCTTCTTGCTTGTAGATCCTCTTGTTGACCTCCTCACCTCTTCCTCATGGTGCCATCATAGAGTTTCATGTCAGGTTGAAAGGTAGATAGATGAGGTTGCAAAATAGGGGACAACAAAATTTTACAAAGTCAAATGTTTGTTCGCTACATTTGTTGCAATGATGGGACCAGTTATTAGTGAAAACCACCTGGTTCCAAATATCATCTTTGGAAGAGTTAATGCTTGAAACTAGAATAATTAAAAGGTAACTATAGAGTGTACATTGTCATCTTGTACATTGTCTACTAGAATTTTTGTTAGTGCTTGGTAATCACAAGGGGGAATCCCTATGCAATCTAGAAGAAAAACGTTGAACTCTAGATATCAAAGAATGCTACCAAACTATAGTAAATGTTTGCTATAATATAAAATATAAAACTTGTAATTTGCAATAAAACACATAAAACAACAAGCAAGAATGCATACTTACACCTAAGGATGAATTTATACCTTGTGATCATGTAAATATGTTGTTAGAACACAAAAATGTTCCCTTAAAAGTGTATATCCATCTGTGGAAATACAAAAATCAACCAATTTGATGACTAAAATTATGATTTGTGAATGAAATGCTCTAAATTCTATTGTTATGGAGTTATAAAATTGGTTAAGAGGGAGTTTTTCCTAATTTTAATTAATTCAAATATTGAAGCAAAGTAAGAGACATAATTAACAAGTGAGAAGTAGTTTTCAAATAGATGTTACCTTTATTCCAATGTTGCAAGTAATACAAATTTTGAGGAATATTTGATTCAACTACAGAGAAATCCAAGGGGTGTCAATCCACTTTTGAATCACCTTCTCACACCCATGTTCAAGGATAAATTTAGATGAATAAGGTGGGAGCAACCTCTATCCACTATTAGTTGGGTACAAATTTTGACATTGCATCGACATCAATGTTGTTGTAACAATGTTGAAATAAATAAAATTTTACCATTGGAATTCAGGAGTTAAAATTATGGCATTCATTTATCAGCATCCATCAATTGTCAAGTTTCCAATGCCTTTAGAGTGCCACGTGTCAAGGTTACTAGATTCAATGACCCTTATCAACATTGCTATAATTTCTTTAGGTCAATAACAACTAACTGAGGTAATTGGAATTTTTTCTAGTCGATGAAAAATAACCAAGGTTTGAAGGCACCACATGGTATATATTACATGCTCCTTAAAATTCATTGAGTGTTGAAATTTCGACTCTTGAGAAATGTCTAACCAATGTCTAAAGGTGCTTATTGATTTCTTTGAAAACTTTGATTATGTTGGAATATTGGCTTGAGAGCGACAACGATCTAATGATGTGAATGTGGCACAAACATTAGAATACTAACTTGAGAGAAATAAGGAGCAGACAATGTGAACACAATTCTCAGAATATCAATGTTATATTGACACAAAGACCGACATCCATGTTGTAGTGTTGATTTATAGGATGTTACTTATCATCACAGATGCATTGATCGAACATTTACAAGTCATTGGTATGACGAAAATATGTATGTTTTTTTGTAAATATGCAACATCCCATCTTAAAATATGCTAAAGTTAACTATTAAAATTTAGGGATAACATTAATATGCATACATAGTTATCAATATAATAAACCTAATATGCAAGTAGAAATGATCTCATAACCACAGATAGTACATCGATGTGTACAACTAATCGCATGATCATGTGTTAAGAGTGATTCTTGATTACAAAATGAGTTTTAGGCACTTCACATTCCCTCCTACATAAAGGTACTAAGGGTGGGTGATTAAGTCTGGGTTGGATCATCATAAATTCTAACAATAGTATCAAGATGTTTAACCCTAACACCATAGTGGCACTAATGTAACGTAAGGGGACCACATAATGGTCGTTAAATGGTCATGAGTATCACTAAGACAAGATTACCACCATAACATTGGTATCCCTCATTAAATTTGAATAGAAAATACACATAATTAAATGTGGCATAATTTGAGATTATATGTAAACCACTAAAGACATTGATAAATAATCACTAAAAGTTTGACCAAGTTTTTACACGTCAAAATGTCACACCCTAAGTATCGCAAGTGTCGCAAAGTGACGTATACACCTTGCTAAGTGTCGAATGCACTATCTCAAGTGTTGTATGCACCTTACCTAGTGTCACATTCACTTTTCTAAGTGCCACAACTTGTTGACACCATGAAATACACTTGTCACAATCCCTAAGTCAATTTGGAAGAAGAAATCAACCATTTGGGGCTCGGAACCATACCTTTTTATTGGAAAAATTGACCATTTTTTAGCCTTTTAGAAGGGTGGTGCTCCCCTACTCATGTTGAGGGGGCACCAACATTCCCCCTTCCATGTTAATGGGGCACCAATGACGCTCTGTCTCTCACTAAGGGGGGCACCAATCTTGTTAGAGGAAAATATGGGATCTTCCACCTTTTCCTAAGGGCTAGATCTGAATGGATGAGGTTGGTTTGGTCGACTCCTATACTATGTCTCTATCTTAGGATCTAATCCAAACTTAAGGAGCCATATTCTCAACCATTTCCCTCATTATCTCACGGTGGTTAAGCCTCTCAAGCCTATATATTGAAGTTATTTCCAAGGTGAAGGGGAAAAGAATTCAGATGTCAAACCTTTGATCTTATGAGAAGCATCAACATTTTCATTTCAAGATTCATGCAAGGATTGGATGAGGATAAATTGGAGAGGTGTTGGAGCGTAAAAAATTGCTTGTAAGTGCTTGTAACTTGTTTTCCAAATTAATATTAACTTGGCCTATTCCCTTGAATTTCATGTGTTCTACATTTTCTTTTCTATTGTCGTTTAAATATTCATAGATAGATTTTCTTTTCCTAATCATATAGAGTATGAGGAAGATTTATTTTTTTGGTCTTTGTAGGACTTCATTTTTGTTAAGGAGCTTGGAGATCAAGCCCGGATTGGAGCAACGAGGATGAACATCGCAACAAGGTACGACACATTATTATTCTCTCTTGCTTGATTGATTGAGTTAGATCTATAGGGAAAGTAGTAATCGCTTGTTCACTTATGTCTTTGGACCAAAGATAGTGGTCTTTGTCCAAAGGGAAACTTATCATGTCCATAGGGTAAGATTTCTCACAACAGAAAAATGGTGACTCTATTGGGGAAGGACTTTAACTAGTTTTTCCTTTGTTTCGTATTGAATCCTTTCTTGTGATTAGTTCTTGCTTGTTTGATGCTTCATTCTTATATTCTTCCCCTTCCCTCTTCTTGTTTGAATATTTTACAGATCCATTGACTGGGTCTCTATTGAGTTTTAGTTATTGGAAACCATTTTTGAACTTTTTCATAAATCAACACTCCACTGCAGTTCATACCAGAGCGTCACTGGATAACTGGCGCTCCCCCCTAAGTCACCTAGGGGGTGAAAAAATGCCTTGTTCCTTTGGTAACAGGGGCGCCATTATCCTCTTTTAGGTGGTTTTGTGAGTTTCTGCTTGGTTCTGCTCAGTATGCTTTTGAGACGCATTTAGCCAAGAATCCCTTGATCTGTCTGTGACTTTGTTTGCTTGAGAAATTGACATTTATTACTCATTTATTTCTTTCTTTGAGTTTGAAAATATTTCCTAGTTGTGATCCCCTTGGGTTAACAATATCCATTAGTTCATAATTCCTTTCACCTGTCTTATCTTTTTCTCGCAAAGCTTTCATATTGCTTGATTGTTTAGGAGTGTTCATCAACTAGAGTTTGCAAAGGTTGTTTGGTTTTGAGCCTTTTTTGTCTTCATTGAAACATCTCGTTTTCTGACAATTAGGATTCTCTCATTTACCACAACCCAGCCTTGAATGTTGTTTCTTGTTGCTCATGTATTGAGTATTTTCATGAGTGCTTGACTACTTTCTCCTTTGCATCTTTGATTCCTTGATTGAATGAGTTATTTCACACTTTGTTTCTTTCGGTTCTCATCAATTTTTTTGTGTGCTTTGTTTGATTTATTTTTTCCCCGCACTTATTTTTTTCAAACATGTATCTCTTTCATTCCTCTTGAAAGTTAAGAAGTGAAAAAAATTGCATCGTCTCATTGCATACATAAAAATAAATAAAAAAATGTTGTATTCTTTAGGAAATTTGTTTTGGTACACATTTGGAAAAAGAGCTAGTTTTTCATATGCATTTCAGTTTTCGGAAACATTTGCTTGGTATTTTGACACCTTCTTGATCCCAAAAATTGAAAGTTGCATAGTTTTGAGTGCTTTCTTGTGTTAATAAGAATAGAACTCTTATCCTTCCCATATATAGAATTCATCGAAAGGAATGAACTACATCTCATTCTTTTGCATTATGTTGGAGTCGAGTGTCTCTCACATCATCAGTTTCATCTCCGTGAACCTATTTAGTAAAAATCCATTAAAATTGACCATGTGCTAATAAAATCAACTAGAAAATTTTTTGGTTTTAGCACACCAACAGTAGCACGGGATTAGGGTCTTTGGACTAGGAAAAGTGAGTAAATTGTCCAAGACTACTAAACAGACTATAGAGCACTAAAGAGTGAACAAATCCAACTTTCATATAAGAATAGTCGGGAACCCCCTCTCACACAAGGGCTAAACACAAGGTCATGTGTAGAAGAGCAGCGGAGATTACTCCTCCAAAGCTTGACCAATCATAGTGGAAAGATTGTTTATTGGGGGTTCTTCCTGAAGTGTCACTGACTCATTTAGTCTCGGTACTTCATGAACTTTGAATCCATTCGGGGTCCTCTAGAGTCTATTGATCCACTTATCCTTGGTTCTCTGGAAGAATTTTAGACTTTGATATCCTTCCCATACGTTCGGTCCCAACTGTTGATTGTACCCGCCCAGAGGCTGACTGTGAGTTGGTAACCTTAGTGGCCTTTCCTAGGTATCTACAAAGGTGATTGTGGAGGTATTCCCATAGTACCTGGGCCAGACATCGTATCACACTCTCAGTATCCTTGGAGGGTGATCCCATGAAAGCGAGGGTTACTTGCACCAAGAAGGGTTGTTACGTGGAGATCGAGGTAACTACTTCTCATTTCTTCATTGGTGGCTTAACATCCCATCTTTAGAAGATACTTAATCTATTGTTGTTTGGTTGATTGCTTTTATTTTTCTTAGGGGTGTGTTTCTTTGAATTTCGTAGTGGGCCTTAGGATTGAATATCTCATAATATACAAGGTATGGATCCTAAAGTTCAGGGGTCTCAACCCAATGTTTATTACGAGGGAATGACCGAAGATCAAACTTCTAAAACATGGAGTGTAGTTCATGGAAGTGGATAACACGTAGAATAATCGGTCACAACCTTCGTAGAAAGCCTTGCATCTTACACAAATCCTCTTTTTACTGATCCACTCGTCCAACCATTCACTGATCCACCATGCACAATATTTATTGATGCCTATTATTCTTACAATTTACTACTCAATTCAACCACTACACAATCGTTTGGCATGAACCCACCATCATTAGGTTTTCTTGAAGGACTTGGGAATTTCTCTTTGTCCACAACTCATGTAGTTTATACTTCTAGTACTTATTTGTTGGTAACATCAATGACCCAGGTAACCCCGACTCAACCACTCGTGAATACATCTCCCTTCGTACATGGATCATGTAATATTTTCGTTTCACTTTTTCCACACATGCACACACCAAGTGCCTTACTTGGTCATCCCATCGATCATATGGCCAACAGTCAAGTCATTCACTCAACCATGGTTACACAAGCTACTCAGCCTCTGTCTCGACCATTTAAAATGAGTACATCCTACATTGAAGGTCAATATTCAATGGGATGCCAACCTTTAGCTAGGGGGAAACCTTCATCTAGAGGGAAATTTTTCATTGGGGGGTAACCTACGTAGTTGCAACATCAACAAGCCTGGGAGAAAGCCACTCCTACAAGTCCTTATATCCCTACTACCACTAGCCTATATCCTGGACAACCATATCTAGGATTTTCTAACCCTTTGTGGGGTCAACCCAATCTGGCAGGCATTGCTCAGCAAGGAACTTTTCCCTATCAATCCATAAACCCAATGATTCCAATGCAACAGTCCCTTAAACCACCATATATGGTAGGTCCATTAGGCCAACCTCCATACATGGGGGGACCATCAGGTCAATCTCATTATGTAAGAGGTTCATATGTTCAATCACATTATATGGGTGGACCACTAGGACAACCACCATACATGGATGGATAACCCAGGAAACCACCGTACATGGGAAGGCCATCTAGTATTTCCATCTCGTCGCAGTCGGGATATGGTCCTACAGGTGTTCCTCCGCCACATGGTTATCACCAGTATCCACTCGCTAACTGACAATTACCATTCTTGGCTGCATTAGATCTATCGTATCTGTCATGTTTGAAAAACAATCCCATTTAGCATGCCCCGTTTTGGCCCGCCATCCTTGCCAAATTACCGTCCGACATCCTAAAATTTGACAGAAAACCTAGGGAAGATCCTAACAATCATGTTATGACTTTCCATTTATGGTGTTATTCCAACTCTTTAATGGATGACTCCATTTTTCTGAGACTTTTCAAAGAACACTTACAGGTGTAGCAGTGAAATGGTATATTGAGTTGTCGCATAACTCCTTTTTCGAATTAAATTCTCTTGCCATGGCTTTCCTAATGCATTTTCAATTGCCCATACAGTATGAGACCAGTACAGAACTTTTGACCTCACTTTGGAAATCCTCTTCCATCCACATATCTTATCATATTCATGAGTGGAGACAATTGATTAAAGCTCCAATTCTGGACCAAATCCTCTCAGATTAGTTTACAAAGTCGCTCTTACCACCCATCGCCCGTGATGTTGCTATGGGAAATTTTGTTACTGAGGAGTAGGATATCAGTTGTGATCAATATTTGGACTTGGTATATTCCTAGTCTTTCACACTTTATGAAATGATCCCTCATGCTCCTCGCCCCTCAAATGATCTAACAAGACCTGCTCCAGAACCAGTTTTCGTTTCAGACACCAAAACTATTTCCTATCCTACTCAAACCTCTGAGGTGAATGTGGTCCAATCCACTTCATCTCAGCAACAAGGAGGTAAGAATAAAAACAAGGGTAAATCCAAGAAATCTTCTGACCAGCAGGATACTACAAAGACTTTGATACTCAACCGAATAGAAAGGATAAGTTTCCTTGCATGATTTTGTTCGTTGTGGAGCTTGATTATCTACTTGATTTATATGTAGGTATGCCTAGTCCCCTTCTGTCAGGGATTCAAGGGTGGATCCCCCAAGAGAAATGTTTTTTGGGAAAATTGCCTTGTAAAATATTGTAATTTTGTATTCAATCTAAACCATTCATTATAAGGTCACACATATGACGGTAGAAGTTATGTTAGGGTTTTTTTTCCCTAGAAGGCAACCCTATTTTCATGAGGGAATTGTATTGTGGTTGTGTATGTGTGTGAATATTTTTTTCTAAGAGAGGAGACTATGAGAGAAAGAATATGAAGTTACAGCGGGTGTGTTGTAGGTTGTATCCCTTCATTTTGTTGGATAATAAAAAGGAAGGACCTGGAAAAAAAAAAATTGGGCGTAGCCCACAATAGGTGAACCACTTATATTTGTGTCTCTATTGTATTTTGTATCTTTTGTGTTTTATTTCCGCATTTGTCTTATTTTATTGCTCCTCGATCATGTTTTTCTAATAGATTTGTGAGGAAGACCACTACATGAAAGACTTCCCTCATCGTGAGGAAGTCGTTAAATTTATGAAGGGTACCTCTCAACCTGTAGTGTAAACTAACCCTTTTTTGGTTCAGCAACAACATCTGGTTGAAAAAATATTTCCCCTCTACAAGGGGGAAACGTAGGTCATTCCCACCATGGGGATGCTTATTCAAGCACCTCTGAGGTCTATATGTTTCAGACGGTTAATGTAACGACTCGAGCAAATAATTATGACACTACTCTAGGTGATCAAGCTAATGGAAAGGCTATCAATCATCCCTCCACATCCACTCCTCCTCCATATTCCAATCCTCTTCATATTTAGAAACCAATTTTAGACACAGTGTTGCGCCCACCCAATGCACAATTCGAAAAGTGACGTTTAATCCAAATTCTCACGCTACCCAAAACTACAATATCATTGAAGATTTGGCGCAAGCACCTTGTGCTATGTCAACCCTCAAAGTCCTAAAGAAATTTCCAAGTCAACGTAGAACCCTATTGTCATCCATTGGAGCCATGGATCCATAGGAGTCCAATATGATTACATTTAATATGGATTATTTTAAGGAGAGGCTCTCACACCACCTAGCATTCCAAATTCAAATTTTGGTTGTTGGAAAGAACATCCATTGCAGTATTTTGGATGAAGGAGCCTCCACCTATGTCATGTATTTTCCTTGTTTGAGATCCTTTTATTCTCCTAAACTTACCTAGTCTCCTACCACCCTCAAATCATTTTATGGACGTGGTTTCCAAACTCATGGACTCTTGCAATCTTTTGTTGTGACATTGAAGGGTAAAACCATTTCAATCGATATCGAAGTGGTTGAAGCGCCCCTGGATTACAAATTGTTACTTGGTCGTAGTTGTTTCTATGTGATGACTACTTTCAAATCTTCAGTATTTTGTATTTTATTATTTCGCCATCAAGGAAAAATTATCATTGTTGATCAACTTGACTATATAACTCCAAATCTCCACAATTTTGCAGTGAATAATGTCCCTTTTCTAGGACAATCTAGTCTTGAGAGTGTAGGAGTAGGTCTCCTTAAGGATTCCTCATTCATGGGGGGTTTTCCTTTACCTGCTCCTACCACCCTATCGGTTTCCACGATAAATATGATTTTGACTCAGGTGCAACAATCCCTAGAATCACTTGATCCTTCGGTAGTACCTAGTCATTACGAGCATAGTTATTTTCCTGTGTCAATCTCATTAAAAAATTAAACGGACGCTTATCAACATAGTTTATTGTCTCTATCAATCTTGTTAAAAAATTAAATAGACCCCCCTCCATCTGAATCGAGTCTCACTCTGGATCGAATACTTGAACCTTATTTTCCTCTGCCTAGTGAAAATATTCCTATTATTATCCAGAAGTCTAAACAAGGAAAGAAGAAGAGTCGTCGGAGAAAACGATGCTTGGGGGGTAGGTATCCAACCTCTTTCCATCATGTTGGAGCGAAGCCACTAGCTTCTATAATGCAAGCTAGGGGAAAACTACCTCTAGAGAGACATGTTTCTAGGAGTGATCCTCGCTTGGGAGTCATTCCCATTGTAACGTAGTAGTCTTTTATAGAACGCGCTTAGTCTTTGTTCTTTCTCGTGCTCGTAGATACATGAAAATAGGTTACTGAGATCAATATTTGTTATTTCTTGTTCTCATTAATACATGAGAATAGGTTACCGAGTATACTTTTTATCTATTTTTCAGACTCGTAAAAGTTATACTAAAAAGGAACTCTTTGGAGTCTCCTTTAAGATCTTTTCAGACTCCCTAAACATGAAAAGATTATTGAGTGAGCTTGTTTCCTTTCACAATCATTAAAGGGTTTGAAAGGGAATATTTCGAGTGGCACTTTATCTCTTTCTCAGCCTCGCAAGACTAATTACGAAAAATGAATACTATAGTCAAGCATGACTAGAAGACTTCCCCCTTGAATTGTTTTACACTTTTTTCAGGCTTGGGAGGCTAAGTTTATGAAAAAGTCACCCATGGAGTCATCTTTAACTTCTTTTCAGACTCTCTAAACATGAAAAACCACCAATTTTACCCTATTTGGGCTCATAAAATTATGCATTGAAGGACCTATGTGAGTCCAATCTCGAGGACCCAAACAAGATTGAACCCCTCCTTCTTCAGGTTCGTTAAACATATGTGAAGGGACTCATCGAAGATGAGCTATACCGAGCATCCGTTATCCTCCTCAAGCTTGTTAAAAAAGAAAGAGGTACTCATCAACCATGATGGGGGGGGAATGGAAGGAAGTGGGTCATTGTTTTTGGAATCCATTATGGCAACTATTGTTGTCGCCCTTGAACATGGCACATGTATGTGTCTTGTCTTACAGTTGGGTAATATGCTTGTCTCTAAGTCATACCAATTCCATGTTTCGTTATAATTTTTTGTTCTAGTCAAAGAGTGCTCTTATTTTCATCACATTATGTTCTTGGTACTCATCGAGTCAATGTTTCCAAGTCATTTGATGTGCCTCATAATGTTCAAGGGAAGTTTCACTTCATATCATCCATCTGCAGTATTATCAGTTTACATTTCCTGTGTCAGTCCATACTCATTTAATCCATCGTCATACATCAATTTCTTGTGTCAATTTCATGTCGATGATGGGGGATACATCATGGACCTACTTCGACGAGTCTTTTCATGTCGACTTCAGCACATTATCCAGGAATTAAACTTAGAAACCAGTTAGTACCTTAGGAAATGCAGGCCTCCTCGCTTCCGACAATAGGTTTACATCATTGAACTCTGATCAAATGATTCCACAAATGTTCGAACTCAACTCATTTATTCACATTCACTGGAATTACTAAAGGTACCTTGGGAATCATCGTCATCATTGGTAATTTCCCTCACATTTTTTAACAGTATACATCAATGATCGGTAATCAAGTGGTTTCTACCATGTTTGACATCAAGACATTTATTCACATGGCTAGATTTATACCATTTTGGGATCGAGATGAAGACCCTGGGTTGGGCACTCACTTTGTTATGTGCTTTTCCAAGGATGCGATGGAGATCATTTGAGAATGTAAAATATTTTAGTACAATCACCACGCTGGCAATCTTATATATATATATATATATATATATATATATATATTCGCATAGGTCCACATTGTATTGATCTGTGGCTATGTTTTGTCATATCGTATATCCACTGTGTATTTTTCGTGGCTATCATTAGTTCATGTCATGGAGGTATGGATCCACATTGTATCTCTGGTGGCCATATCCTTAGTCAATATTTTCATGGATCCGCAGTGTATTGGTCGCGGCCATGCTTTGATTCATCTCTTATTCTGAGCATAGGTATGCATGCCTCAGAAATGGAACATATATGTATATTTATTGATGTTTTTTTGTAGCTTATGTCAAGTTCTCCTACTCCAGCACCCTTGCATTGAATAATTTCTAAAGTGTTTCGGCCATTAGTTTCTCTTCAGACCTCACACTTTAGGGGGCATTTGTTACACGTCAAAATTTCACACTTAAGTGTCGCAAAGTGACTTATGCACCTTGTTAAGTGTCACATGAACTATCTCAAGTTTCGTTTCCACCTTACCTAGTGTCGTAATCACTTTTATAAGTGTCTCAACCCGTTGACACCATGAAATACATTTGTCACAATCCCTAAGTCAGTTTGTAAGAAGAAACCAACAATTTGAGGCCCAGAACCATACCTTTTTCTTGGAAACACTGACCATTTTTTAGCATTTTAGAAGGGTGGCGCTCCCCTACTAATGTTGAGGGGGTGCCAACACTACCCTTTCCATTTTAAGGGGAACCAATGGCTCTTTGTCTCTCACTGATGGGGGGCACCAATCTTGTTAGAGGAAAATAGGGGATCTTCCACATTTTCCTAAGCCTCCAACTCAGAATGGATGATGTATTTTTGGTCGACTCTTATACTATGGATCTATATTAGTATCTAATTCCAACTTAAGGAGCCATATCCTCCACCATTTCCCTCATTAACTCATGGTGGTTAAGCCTCTCAAGCCTATATATTGAAGGTATTTCCAAGGTGAAGGGGGGAAGAATTCAGATGTCAAACCTTTGATCTTGTGAGAAGAATCAGCATTTTGATTTCAAGATTCATGCAAGGGTTGGATGAGGAGAACTTGGAGAGGTGATCTAGCATCATAAATGGCTTGTAAATGCATGTAACTTATTTTCCAAATTAATATTAACTTGGCCTATTCCCTTCAAGTTCATGTGTTCTACATTTGCTTGTTTATTTTCATTTCAGTCTTCATAGATAGATTTTATTTCCCTAATCATATAGAGTAGGAGGAAGAGTAATTTTTCTGGTATTTGTAGGACTTCATTTTATTTAAGGAGCTTGGAGATCAAGCCTGGATTGGAGAAGCAAGGATGAACATCGCAACAAGGTACACCACATTCTTCTTCTCTCTTGCTTGATTGATTGAGTTAGATCTATAGGGAAAGTAGTAACCACTTGTTCACTTATGTCTTTGGACCAAGATAGGGGTCTTGGTCCAAAGGGGAGCTTAGCCTGTCTGTAGGGTAATATTCCTCATAACATAAGTAAATATTACATCCAACATCCCTTTAGTATTTAATTAGAAAATATGTTGTCAAAAATGGTTCATTAAACATTAAAATGGCATTCTTATTTAAAGTATATTTGGCGTGGAGAATACAATCATGAACAATGGTGGCAATATATTGTCCTTAGATAAGGAATAGATATGCTCTAAATAGATAGTCCCTTGGAACTAATTAATCTCCAAGAAACTTGAAAACTCTTCACACTTGCCTCTTTGAAGGAGACATAAAATAAATATTTCTACAAGCTAGGTTATGCAATGGCACTTAATGTTATCAAAGGACAGTCTCCAAAAAATGATAGTGATGTTATGGAAAAGAACACATTGGATTTGAGGATGATCGGATAAAAATGATATTAAGGAAACAGTATCTAAGATTAATAAGAGCACTATAAGAGAAAAATCCAAGAGACTTATTTAAGATGATTAATTGATTTCACAAAGATGTTATCAGGGATATTGTCAAGTAGGCAAATGAAGTATTCTAAAAATTTGATGCAACAATTGTATTCCCACCATCAAATCATATTCTTCCATGCATGTCTGCGGAAAAAGAATATTAAACAAAGAAAGGATGTAATAAAAAAAATATTAAAGAGAAATTGTTGCTACATTCAATCAATTATTAGAAAGAATTATATGTGATGAGGACTATACAATTGTACAATTGAGGAAAATAAATTGTTGCTACATTCAATCAATTATTAGAAAGAATCGTATGTGATGAGGACTATACAATTATACAATTGAGGAAGCTATTTAATGGAACTTTGAAGTACCATGAACTTTGAAGGATATGTTTTATCAAGTTACAAACACATAGACATAGTTAAACACTCTTAAAAACATAATGACCCTTCTCTGCCATGTTGTAAGTCAATCCAAGAGAGGTCATACATTTTTTTTTTAGCATTTGGTTTGGGTTTTCTAGATTCTCCATTTCAAATTTGTTGGAGAGGCCACTCCCTAAGAATCCTTATATCTTTCTCTCTCCTCAAATTGATTGCTTTATATGATGACAACCATTTCCAAGATGTAAAATTATGGTTGAAGTCAAGGTCTCGAGATAAAGGAAAATAGGAAAGGGAAGTTGTATGTGTAGTTTGATGGTCATGGCTCTTTGAAAAGATTAAGGAAGCTAAAAGACTTGGAATCCATACTATCAAAGAAGTGTCATCTTAAACCTAGTCTCCACAAATTATTAGTCCTTTCAAGAGAGGATTTAGAAGAACTAGTGAAAGATTAAATGAAACCTATGAAATACGTATTTGTGAGGTCATCTAATGTATCTAATGCAATTGAAGGACTTATGGAATATTTCATGAAATTTCCTCGAGGATATCGCATTTCCTTACAAATTTTGACTAGTTCTAGAATTACATGTGTCTATCCAAGAAAGAAACCAAACAAATCAATAGTGGGGACATCTCCACCAACATGTGCATGTTTTGGCATGATAGGGTATGGTTGTCATGCACCCCACTAGAAGTATGGGAATGAGAGGCAAACAAAAGAGCGGTAGAGGGATGACTCAAGGGATTGTGACCACTAGATAGAGAGATAAATAATCTAGTTGGTATGTGACCATTGGTGGCACACAATGGTGTAGGTGCATGGCTACTACCAACACCAGCCTCATGAATAGACTCATGTACTAATATCAAATATTCCTACAGAAAAGGCCATTTTTTTGTAGTAATAAGAGTAAATCAAAATGAAAAAATGAATGCATTAAATTAATCAATTTAATAGTTGGCACATAGTCCATATCATTTGATTTTATCACTCAATGCTTTGCACCTATAAATAACCTCCTCTATGTCATAATATTCAAACAATGCAAGAAATTATCTTTTGTCCTTTCTCATACCCTTTCTAATAGTGGATAATGGTTCAGTCTCATTAAACAAGTAATTGTTATCATTTTTCAATTGGGTTTAGCTCGGGTGGTTGGGAGGAATGATTGTTATCCTCCCCACCTAGGTTCAATTCCCACTAGTGACATGTTGAGCTTTTAAAAGAGTATATTATCGTAATGGCTCTAATCCTTGTTTTTGACTGACCTTGTGCCCTAAAGAATCTAGGGTTTACCCGTAGTACCATCCTCGAAATGAGGGGAAGTACTCGAGGGTTTTCCCTAGGCTTTGTAACCTAGAAAAATAAAAAGTAATTGTTGTCATCCACATCAAAATCGGGCATGAAATCCTACCAACAAGTGACAAGTAAATTTGATTATAACATGAATAGATAAAAAAAAAACTATATATTAAAAATTAAAGATCTCTAAGATATTAAAGAGATCTAAGATATTACGGATTCTACCAGCTAAAAGGATCCCTTCCCATGATGTAAGGATATTTATACACTTATGAGTTAGTTAATATCAAGTTGGCCTAATGTGTCTTTAGATAAAGTGAGTTTGTTTAGTATGTTTCATTAGTATGCATTTGTAGTTATCTAATGGTTTGATGGCCATGATGCATTCTCTACATAAAGTGATATGACGATTCATATTATCCTTGATATTAACTACTATGTCGATCCATGCTTAACACCTGATTGTTCCATGATCTCTATTTAAAGAGCATAGAGGGTCATTTGTTGAGGATAGATTGTGAGAAACTCATATTTAAGTGGTTGTGTTGGTTGGGGTCGTGGATTATTTCCCTCTTTGAGGGTTTTAACCATATAAAACATTGGTGTACTAATATTTTTTATTTTTGTGTGAGTGGTTTCTTAAGGTGTTTGACCTATGTGGAAATACCATGTTTTGTTGAACATGGCATCAGAGCTCATATGAAGGCCCACTCCCATTGTTAATCGAGATCTTGAACCTATGTCATTACATGGATCAAAAGATTCATGTGTTCTACTATTTTTGTGCATTTCAAGGCTAAGCGGGTTGTTCCATTGTGTCTGGAGCATTTCTTTCAATTGGAAACATTTTTCATTTCACTCGAAAATGTTTTTTCTTACCCAATATGCGACCATTTTGTTAGATATGGAGGTATAAAGTTTTATTATGCCTTTTTAAATTTTTTTAACTATGTTAATATCTCAATTTTTCTATTTGTATTCCTAGTTTGGTACCCTTTTAGGTTTGTGTGTGCTCTTTGTTGTGTGTTTTGTACAATTTCTCCAAACTAGAAACAAAGCAGAAAGTGTTTTCTTTTCTACATATGCTCTTTGCTTTGCGCTTTCTGTGATATCAAAAAATCAAAACAAAGATATTTTTTTCATTTTTCAAGCTGGCTGACTGAGATCTAACCATATTGTTGAAAAATTTTGAATTTTTTTTTTTCCTTCAACAGTGTTCTTAGTGTGTAGCTATGTTGAAGTATGTTGTAGGAAAAAACAAGGGTTTTGGGTTATCACGTATTTTGAGGCAAAGAGTAAAAAAAGTAAAAGAAAATGCCTCTCTCCTTCTTCATAACATTTTCTATGTATATTTTGCATTAACTCACTTGGTTGAAAGTTATTTTATTAAATAAGATGTTTTGAGTTCAATTATTTCATTTCATTAGTTACTTTTTTAAAATGTTCATGCAACTTTAAGTTATCACACAACTTTATTGTAAAATGAATTTCACTTAAATTATAAAAGTGAATCACTATAAAGTAACTTTAATATTTTTTTCAAAACACTTTTTGCATGCAACTTTAATTTATAAAGTAATTTCATTTTTAAAATAATTATTAGTTAAAACTCAAAATTTTGTGTTTGGAGGTTTACAATCTACAGGAAAGAGCAAGCTGAAGACCTAGCCGCCGGCCCTGCTCTAAGTCCCTGGCCGCAGGTCAGCGTCTTCCTCGTTGCTTCTGAAGCTCTCAGATGAAGCCTGTCAGAACAGAATGGAGATTTTGGATTATTGGGAGCAAACCTGAGCGTCCCCGCGGATGTAGAGCTCCAGCAGAGCCTCTCCAATGGAACCCAGCGGGGGTTCTGCCCCTCCTCTCAGCCCGCCTCTGGAGATCTCTGCATTCAAAGATTTGATTGCCGCATCCACAAAGCATCCTCTCACGGCTAGCCAGCAGAAGTTCGATAAGAAATTAGACTCGATACCCACAGTAGCTCTCCCTGAAGAAGAGACATGCAAAGCCGCTCTGAATCTCGCTGAGAGAGGGTTAATAGGCCAGTTCACGGGCCTCTGGCCGTCCCCAAAATCGGTAGAGGATTGGACACAAAGAAACTGGTCACCTTTGATTAAAGAAGGGGTCAAGAGTTATTTTGTGGGCAAGGGGTTCTTCATTTTCGTCTTCGAAAGTCCAGAGGATAGAAGCCTAATCTTCAGAAACGGCCCCTATTTCATGGGTCCTCAAGGCCTGTACTTAAACAAATGGTCTGCCGACTTTGATCCCTCTCAGGATGTACCCTCTGTTGTCCCGGTGTGGGTGCGTCTCCCTAACCTGCCTCTTCACTGTTGGAACCAAAAAACCTTCCAGATCATCGGTAACGTGCTCGAAAATTACATAGATCAAGCAGCAAGGAAAGACCAATTCTCATGCACTCGAATCTGCGTCGAAGTCGACCTAGAAGAAGGCCTGCCTGAAGCAATTAATCTCACCGTTGCTGGGTGGACTCATATCTAGGAACTAGATTACGAGTAGCTTCCTTTCAAATGCAGACATTGTCATGGTCACGGGAACTTCGCAAATCACTGCAAGAAAAAATCAGAGGAGCAATCAGACAAAACAAAAGAGGACCAATGGACAGTAGTACAAAAGAACACCCACCAAAAAAAGGCAAATGGAAAAAGGCATTCTGCAGGAGCCCCGGGCAGTTCTAAGAGAAATCAAGAAAAGGACACAATACCGAAGGAGCTAGAAAATACACAGAACATCTCAGCAGGAGCGACTCAGGAAAAGCAGGTTCAAATAGAAGCCCCTCCGCCCAACAAAGAAGGGGAAGCGGCAATACATATAGAGGTTCCACAAGACAGCCCCCCCAATCCTACTTATGCTGAAATAACAAAGAAAAAACAAGTGGACAGTGCGGGCTCTTCAGAGGATGAAACCTTTGAATGCCCCTCCAAAAGAGCAGGCAAGAAATCCCGCAAAGAATTAAGGGAAGAGGAAGCAGAGAGACTCAAAGTACAAGGAAGCCAATCCACCATAGAAATGTCCATTGGCAGAAATACCAGATCAAGGCCTTCAAAGGGAGGCCCTTCACCCTCCTCTTAAGTAAACCATGAAGCTCACCTCTTGGAATTGCAGAGGACTAGGGAACGCCACCAAAGCTGAAGCAGTCAAGGACCTCCAGAAAAAAGAACTTTCAGACATCCTCATGCTCCAAGAGACAAAGATAGAAGACCGAATGCTTCTAGATATCAGCAAAAAGAAGTGGAAGAAGGGCGCTGGCAAAGCAGTAAGTTCAAGGGGCTCTTTCAGAGGGCTGGCAACTCTTTGGACAGAAGATGTATTCTTGCTTAACAAATCTCATGAAACCCAACATTGGATCTTCAAGGAGTTAACACATTGTGCAAGTAAGTTGACTATCTCACTCTTTAATCTTTATGTCCCTGTCATGTACTCCGAAAAAAGAGAATGTTGGGCCTCTCTCTCAGCATGTTTAGATCAGCAAAATCAAAGCAATATTATCCTAGCAGGCGACCTAAATATAGTTCTGAAATCAAAAGAGAAAAGGGGTGGCTCCAACAGCAGAGACCCGATGCTGACCTATGTGGAAGAGATTCAACAGCAATGGGATCTTTTAGACTTCAGTCCCATTCATGGCCTTTATACTTGGTCAAATAATAGAACTGGGACATAACATATTTCTACTCGGCTGGATAGATTTTTGGTCCAAGGCTCCCTCATTATGGACAAAAAGATAATCAAAACAAAAATTTTGCCCAAGTTGACTTCTGACCACAAGCCGATTCAGCTTTCCCTCGAGGAGGAAGAAGATCTAGGGCCCCTTCCTTTCCGTTTCATCCCCTTATGGATAGAGAGAGAAGGCTTTTACGAAACTGTAAAAGAAGCCTGGGCCAAAAAATTCTCAGTATCCTCAAGCTTCGTGTGGGAACAAAAATTGAAGGCCACAAAACAAGCTCTGAAGCAATGGATAAAGAACCCAGCTCCAACTCCAATCAATACAAGGAAAGAAGCAGTGTATTCTTTGGAGACCTTGCAAACAGAAATGGAAAGCAAAGAGATTACAACGGAACTCTTGGAACAAGAAATAAAAGTCCAAACCGCAACTTACCGATCCCTCCGAAATGAGGAAGAATACTGGAGAATCAAGTCTAGGAGTCTGTGGTTAAAGGCAGGGGACCGGAACACCTCCTTCTTCCATAGACAATATAGAGCCCGGCTGTCAAGGAATCATATCTCAGAAATAAAGACAGCAGAGGGCCATGTTAGCAAAGGCTTCACCCAAATCAAAGCTGCAACGGATAGCCATTTCAGAAACTTGTTTAGTGAAGGAACCCAGGCCACCGAAGGAGAAATTGCAGATTTCCTTGCCAATATTCCTCACCTAGTCAGACCGGAAGACAATGTTGCCCTCACCAGCGAGGTATCCGAGGAGGAAATCATCAAAGTCATCTGGTCCATGGGCTCAGATAAGGCTCCGGGCCCAGACGGATTCACGATTCATTTCTATAAAGTCTGCTGGAACATTATCAAAAGAGACCTTCAAAAAAAGATAAAAGGGTTCATGAGAAAGGCCAAGCTGGGTGGAGGAATCAACTCCACTTATCTAGCATTAATTCCCAAGGAATCCAATCCAAAAACTTTTGCCAGATTTCGTCCCATTTCACTTTGTAACGCATCCTATAAAATTCTGGCCAAATTGTTAGCAAGTAGGATCAAGCCTATGCTCAAGAGGTTGATCTCCAGCCCTCAAGGAGGCTTCGTGGAAGGCAGAAACATTCTCGACAATGTCATTCAAGTTCAGGAGACACTCCATTCCAGCAAAAAGCGAAAAGAAAAAGGTATGTTGATTAAATTAGATATGGCAAACGCATTCGATAGAGTCAATCGTTCTTTCCTCATCAAGGTCCTCCTTTCCTTTGGCTTCTCACCCCATTTTGTTCAGCTTATAAATGCCTGCATTGAGAACCCTTGGATAGCCCCCCTTGTCAATGGTCGTCCCTCTAATTTTTTTCAATCCCGGATAGGCATCAGGCAGGGCTGCCCCCTCTCTCCCTTCCTGTATATCTTAATGGCCGATACTCTTAGCAGAAAACTCTCAGCCAAAAGATTAGCTGGCACCCTTCCTGGTCTAAAATCCTCCTCAAATGTTGTCCCTCTGAACCACGCACTCTTTGCAGATGACTCACTGCTCCTCGAAGGTGCGTCCCCCAGAATAGCCAAAGTTTTTGATCTGGTCCTAAAAAGCTACTGCAGAGTCTCTGGTGCCCTTATCAACGAGAGAAAGAGTGAAATCTTTAGCTGGAACACAAGTCAACAAGAGCTTAATACAATCATGAATATCCTGGGATTCAGAGGACACGCCAGCTGGGAGCTGATAAAATATCTTGGCCTTCCCATAACAAATGGAGCCAACAGAAGGTCGCTCTGGATGGACATCATTTGCAAAATCAAATCAAAGATTGTTGCATTGGGCGGATATTGGTTAACCAACGCAGGAAAAGTCATACTAATTAAGTCACAGCTTGACGCGCTCCCAATCTACCAATCTGCATTCTTATTCGCTCCCAGAAACGTCATGGACCAGATTTCAAAAATTCTAAGGGATTTTCTTTGGCAAGGAGGGAAAGGAAATGAAAACAAAATGCACTTAGCAAATTGGGAATTGGTCCGGCGCCTGACAGCAGAGGGGGGTCTCCAAATCCGAGATCCCTCCATGGTAAATCTAGCGATGGGAGGAAAATTATTGTGGCAAATGGCACGTGCACCCAAACATCCGAACAGCACCACACTTCTTTCCAAATATGCCCGTAACTCATCCTATCGAAAGCTGCAATTCGACCCCACAGTCAAGAGCATGCAAGTTTGGAAGCTATGCTGCAAGAGTAGCACATTTTTTAACAAATCGATGTACAGAGTGCCGGGTAATGGTAGGCGCACTCACCTATGGCAGGATAGAATTATGGGAAGCGATCCATTGGAGGTGAATCCAGACATAGTTGACATCAGAGAATGCCTAACTCGCGCAGGCAAAAACAGACTCTATGACCTCTCGATCTGGGACAGCCGGGGAGATTGGGCCGGTTGGGACCTTAATGACATTCCAGTTTGGCTAACATCACAAAAAAATCTCCTTGTTGAATTGTTGGAAGGATGCACTCCTGAAAATCACCAGATGAGGGACAGCTGGGCCTGGGGACCGTCAGGCACTTATACCACAGCAGCTGGATACAAATCTCTTCAACATTCAAAGGACAGTAGTCACCCTCCAGCCTTCTGGAAGTTAGTTTGGGACAATTTAGCGCTCCCCAAAGTGAATTTTTTCTTTTGGACGCTGGTGCAAAATAAATTACTTACAGGAGACAATCTTGAGAAAAGGAATATTGCAGGGCCTCATAGGTGCGAGCTATGCCAAAGAAACCTTGAAATAGCCCAACACTTATTCCTGGAATGCAAATTCGCCAAGAAAGCATGGAGACTTTCTCTTCTAGACCTGCAGATTCCAGCCTTCCCTCAGAGCACAGTTGCTGCTTTGTTTTCCTCTTGGAACAATATCTATCCTCACAGCATCCCCAACAAATCCTTCTGGCGGAAAATCTAGACAGCAGTCCCCAAATTCGTTTGCTGGCAGCTATGGTTGGCACGCAACGATCAAATTTTTAATGGAAATACTCGCTCCCCTCTTCAGGTTGCAGTGAAGGCTAAAGCTCTCCTCTTGGAAACAGCCCAACATCAGTACTTCAACGAAGACCCTCTGCTCTGTCCTGAAGAAAGGAGATGGCTTAGCCCGTTGGAGGCCTCTCCTCGCAAGACTCTCCTCACTACTCCCACAGCAAATCCGGAGTGGAGAATAAGAGAACCCGAGGATAGCTTCATGAACTGGTGGAAATCCAAAAACCTCATCACAATTTTTTTTTACGGGGCCTCCAAAGGAAATCCCGGGAATGCAGGCGTTGGAGGGGTCATTTACTCTTCGGATGGGACCTTAAGATATTGCTTCTACTGGGGTCTAGGCCAGAAGAGAAAAAACCAGGCAGAGATTCTTGGCCTTCTCAAAGCTTGCCTAATAGCAAGAGAAAAGGGATATAAAGACCTCCAAGTCTTTGGAGACTCAAAGCTTCTTATTAAAAAATTAAATACGGAAGACCTCTTCAACAATGCTAGCCTCAATAAAATTCTGGGCAGATTGAAAAGACTCCTTCACGATTTCACCTCCTACAAGTTCTACCATATTCTTCGAAATCTGAATGGAGTAGTGGATCAGATGGCAAACAAAGGATGCACCCTCACGAAAGGGCAGATTATTATCAATGACGATAACAGCTATCAAATTCCTTGAAAAAATTGTAACGCTGAAGCTGTAAATGCTGACTATCTTCTTTGTAAATGGGGCTGCCTAGGCAAAGACCTCTCCTTTCTCTTTTAAATAAATAAAATCCATAACCGTTACAGTTAAAAAAAAAAAAAAAGTATTAGTTATTTTATAAAAGTGGGGGTCACTTCATAAGTAATTTATTTGTAAAAATGAGATTATAGGCAAAGTTATAGAAGGAAGAGAAACTTGTTCTAGTCAACCACCTCATTATGTATCCATGACCATGTGGGCCAACCTCTACCTATCACATGGCACATTGGTTAACTTTTATGTTTTTCTTAAAAGGGGCGTAACTTTAACATCTAAAGTCCATTTTCAGTGCCATTTTTTTAACTACCTATTTTTTTTATAGTTTCCTGTCCATATAACAAGTTTCTTATTTTTAATCCATACTATATGCATATTTTAATATATCTAGTCAAAGTGATCTTTTGCTTACAAATTCAAACTACTTCTCATGGAAATATTGTATGGAGGATTTACTATGAAGTAAAGGACTTAACCGAATTACCTTGGAAAAAGAAACTACCCCCACAAATGTTGCATTGAAATCGAAGTGGGATAATAAAAATGGAGAAACACATGGATTAATTAGAATGTCCATCTCTAGTGGTTTATAGTTTCACCTTTAAGGAATTAATGGCCTAGATGAAGCTTGAGAAGATATGGAAACCATATTTGGTAAACACGATGAGATTTGACCCCACACCAACTTGAAAACTAATAATTTCTTTAAATCCCAATGATTTCTCTTGCATTCAATATTTTCTATCTAATTTAAAAACACTCAAACTTTTACTTGAAGAATGTAAAATAGAAATGAACGATGAACAATGTATATATGTTATTCTTGTTAATCTTTCCTGTGCATATTTTATTTTTGTATCTATTTTCACTCCACTAGAGAAGCTTTAGAGGTTTCTTACAAACCATCCTCTCTCGATTTTCATGTCCATTTTTGGGAGGTCCTCAGTTTTCTTGTCCATATTTGGGTGATTTTTCAGCACGTGGTTTTTCACCAATGGTTTTCTATTTCTGGTTAAGGAATTAGGGTTGTTGACTAATCCACGTCATTGGATTAGGGTTTTGGATGTTGATGGATCATATATGTATACTGTATTGTAAACAATGTATGATTTGAATGAATATAGAATATGTTGGTTTTCCCGGGTTTGGTTTCCAGGGGAAACATCTCTGTGTAATGTGTGTATTTTCCATTGTATATTTTACGTTCTTTTATTGAAAATTTGTTTGTAGTAAAATATTGTACAAGTTTAAAATATACATTTGGTATCAAAGAAATTTTTTACTTTAGGGGGGGACTCCTTTATGGTCAGGGGTTTGGCTCGAGACTGTGATAAGCCTTGTTACAGTGGGAGATCTGTAGTATTGATTCTTCAAGTGAAGAGAAATGGTGAGA
Organism: Picea engelmannii; assembly: GCA_009831015.1. NCBI lineage: Eukaryota > Viridiplantae > Streptophyta > Pinopsida > Pinales > Pinaceae > Picea > Picea engelmannii. Next base: position 97,079 of record ML818415.1, on the reverse strand, counting down.
AGCTCGAAAATAGAGATCGAGAAATTTAATGGGCAAAGTTTTGAGTTGTGGAAGCTCAAGATGGAAGATCTATTGGTAGACAGAGATCAGTAGGTCGCAGTGGATCCATGTACTGCACATACAGGAAGGTCAGCAGATGACTGGAAAAATTTGGATCGGAAGGCAAAGAGAACAATTTGATTGTGTCTCTCAGATTCAGTATTATTGAATGTGTCGGGGGAAGCTACATCCAAGGAATTATAGGATAAGTTGGGGAACTTGTATCAATCTAAGTCCCTGGTAAATAAATTGTTCCTGCGGAAAAAGTTGTATAACCTGAGGATGAGAGATGGAGACTCGGTGACAGAGCATCTAAACACCTTCAACACTGTGGCAATTCAGTTGTTATCTGTTGAGATTAAAATTTCAGATGAAGATAAGTGTATCTATTTATTGTTCTCTTTACTAGACTCATGGGATAGTTTGGTTGTGGCCATAGGTAGTAATACAACTACCTTGAGTTTTGATGATGTGGTCTCATCCTTATCATTGGAGGATATGAGATGGAAGAACATGGAAGGACAAAGCAAAAATGAATTATTTGCAAGAGGACGCTCCTAGGATAGAAATAGATCTCAATCCTCAAGTGGGAGATCTAAGTCTATGGGTAGATCTAAATCTCCCAGAAATTTTGTAAAAGTGTGTTGGAGATGTGGAAAATAAAGGCACTTCAAGAAGCAATGCAGATCCAAAAGCGTAGAGAAAGTGAATCGATCTGAAGGTGCTCCCTCTATAGAAAAAAAATACCTCCAAGGAAGAAGGAGGGGATGTGTACTTGGCTTCTTCAAGCACACATGCATATCATGAGGCATGGTTGGTTGACTCAAGTGTTTCCTTTCATATGACTCCCCACAGGGAGTGGTTTTGTGAATATGAAAAGTATGATGGAGGTAATTTTTTCTTAGGTGATGACTCAACAAATAGAATCATAGGACAAGGAAAAGTCAAGTTGAGGCTCATATATGGAAGGATTAGAATGCTTCCTGGTGTTCTGCACATCCCAGGATTGGCCAAAAATTTGATTTATGTAAGCAAAATGGACAATGCAGGGGTAAAAATGGTATTTGAAAAAGAAACTTGTAGGATGGTTCGAGGAGAAATGGTGTTGTTGAAGGGAGTTCGGATTGGAACTCTATATAAGCTACAAGGAAGAACTACTAGTAACGGGTGTAATAGTTCCATTGTTCCTGATATTGGAGCAGAAGAAGAAAAAACTCCTACAGTCTCTGGAGAAAAGTTTATGTTTGGCATCAAAGACTGGGACATATCGGAGAGAAGGGTCTTCGACTACTACACAGTAAATGTATGGTTGAAGGTATGTCTAACTTATCTCTGGATTTTGATTTTTGTGAAAATTATGTATATGGGCAGCAGAATCAGGTAAGATTCCCTTCTGGTGCAAGGAGGGCAGAAGGAATTTTACATCTAGTGCACAATGATGTGTTTGGACCTGTGTTGGTTCCATCATTTGGAAAATATATGTACTATGTTTCATTTATATATGAATTCTCAATGAATACTTGGATATATTTCCTTGGGAAGAAATATGAAGTCTTTGACAGGTTTAAAGAGTTTAAGGTTCTTGTTCATGAGAATCAAACAGAGAAAAGAATTAAGGTGTTGAGGACAGATAATGGTAGAGAGTTCTGTGGGAATGAATTTGAAGAGATGTGTAAGAAGTGCGGTGTAGAAAGGTAGAAGACTACTCCATATACACCTCAACGAAATGGAGTTGCAAAAAGGATGAATGGGACGTTGATGGAAAAATCAAGTTGCATGTTCAGTGGTGCCAGGTTAGGGGAATAATTCTAGGCAGAGGAAGTGGGTATTGCATGTTACCTGGTCAAGATATCACCCTCATCAGCACTGGATGACAAGACTCCACAAGAGTTATGTACTGGCAAGAAACCTTCTCTCATACATCTCAATGCATTTGATTGTGAGTCCTATGTTCATGTTCCAAAGGAAAACAGGGATAAGCTAGATATCAAGGCTGAAAAGTGTATCTTTATTCGGTATAAATATGGTCTCAAAGGCTATAAGATTTGAAACGCACAAACTAAGAAGGTTGTGTATATCCGAGATGTGGTATTTAGAGAAATGAAGGATGTTCTCAAATGGGGAGTCCTACCAAGTAAGGAAGAACTAGAGAAAATAGAGTTTGAGCCAAAGGATGATGAATCAGACTCTACAAAAGAACAGGAATCAAAAGAAGAAGATCACCATACTCCAGTATTAAGGATATCGAGGTGGGAAAGAAGGCTATCATAAAGGTATACTCCATCTAATTTTCGTTCAAATTTTTCTTTGTCTATTACTGATGATGATCCTAGAATTGTTAGGGAGGTAGTGGATTCAGAGGATGGAAAACTCTGGAAAAAGGTCATGGTTGAAGAAATGACAGCCTTGGATAAGAATGAGGCTTGGGATCTAGTGGAGTTGTCGACTGGAAGAAATCCCATTGGCAAAGGGTTATTCCCAGGTTGAGGGAATTGATTTTGGTGAGATTTTTTCTCTTGTTTCCAAGTTAACTTCTATTAGATCTATGTTATCTGTTGTTTTTTCATTTGATTTTGAAGTAGAACATATGGATGTGAAGACAACATTTCTACATGGGGATCTGGAAGAATAAATCTACATGAAGCAGCGATAAGGCTTTGTTGTGAAGGGAAAGAAGGAGTTGGTATGCAAGCTAAAAAAGTCCCTATATGGTTTAAAACAATCACCAAGGATGTGGTATCAAAAAATTGATACTTATATGATGGGACTTGGCTTCACAAGAATCAAAGAGGATCATTGTGTGTATTTTAAATTAATTAATGATCATTTGATTTATTTGGTCTTGTATGTGGATGAAATGTTAATAGGAAACAACAAGGAGATTATTCAGGATATGAAAACTTAGTTGTCCTCTAAATTTGACACGAAGGATCTTGGTGCTGCAAATTTCATTTTGGGCATGGAAATTAAAAGAGATTGAAAAAATAGGAAACTCTGGTTAAATCAGAGAAAATATGTCGAGACAATATTACAAAGGTTTAATATGCAGGAATGTAAACCGATCAGGGTCCCTATTCATGTAGGTGTAAAGTTATCACTAGATCAGTGTCCCAAGACACATGAAGAGGAGAAGGAAATGTCTCGTGTTCCATATGCAAGTGTGGTTGTAAGTTTGATGTATGCAATGGTCTGTACTAGACCAGACATTGCACATGCAGTGGTATTTTTGAGCAGGTATATGTCAAAACCAGGGAAGGAGCATTGGACAACAATAAAGAGAGTTTTCAGGTATTTTTGTGGCACTACTAGTTATGGATTGTGCTACCAAGGAAGACCAGGTTTGGACAGAGTGTTGGACATACATGGATTTGTGGATGCATATCGGAATGGAGATCTGGATCGTAGAATATCTACAAGAGGGTATGTGTTTAACCTGTTTGAAGGAGCAATCAATTGGATGAGAAAAATACAGTCTGTAGTTGCACTTTCAACTACAGAAGTTGAATACATGGCAACCACTCATGCAAGCAAGGAAGCAGTACGGTTATAAAGATTATGTTCAGGTATTGGGTTGGTACAACAAGATGTAAGGATAGATTGTGACATTCATAGTGCAATTTTTCTGCCAAAGAACCTATCTTATCATTCAAAGAAAAAACATATTGATGTTCAATATCACTTTGTGAGAGACATGGTTGAAGAAAAGAAGGTGTTGTTGATGAAGGTGGATACTTTGAAGAATGTTGCAGATTCATTAACAAAATCTATGAGCACTAAGAATTTATCTTGGTGTAGAGGATCTATGGGCATTGGTGCCCTAGATTGTTGACTATGTAACCTTGTAACCGCCTGCATGCAAATAAAACAACAAGTGGGAGAATATTGGATATGTGATATATTTTTTGCACGACTAGAACTTGTGTCCATTTTTGGGTGGTCCTTGGTTTTTGTCTCCATATTGGGGTCATTTTTCGACACATGGTTTTTCGTTGATGGATTTCTATTTCCGATTAAGGAATCAGGGTTGTTGACTAATCCAAGTCATTGGATTAGGGTTTTGTATGCCACTAGATCCTATATGTATATTTTATTGTAAACAATGTATGATGTGAATGAATATAGAATATGTTGGTTTTCCCTATTTGGGTTTCCAGGGGAAACATATCTATGTAATGTGTGTATTTGCCACTGTATATTTTCTATTCTTTTATTAAAAATATGTTTGCAGTAAAATATTGTACTAGGTTAAAATCTACAAATATGTTAATAACAAATTTACAAGCTACTACACTGCAATTGGTATTCAAACGCAACATATGGTTCCATATACACCAACACAAAATGGTGTTTTTGAGAGAAACAAACGCACATTAATGTAAATGAAAAATTACATGACCCAATCTAAGGGATTAAGTCTTAATTATTGGGTGAAAGCCATTAATTGTTCCAACTAAATAGTCAACTGCACTCCCATAAAGGCTTTAAAAAATGTAACACCAAAAGAATCATGGAGTAAAATTAAGCCATATGTAAGCCAATTCCTTATGTTTGGCAGTGAAGCATGGGCTCACATTCCTAATGAGAAAAGGTAAGCATTACAACCTAAAAGTGATAAGTGCATTTTTGTTGGATATTTTCAAGGTGTAAAAGGTTATAGAGTTATTCAACCTCATTCCATGAAATTATTATTAGGCGAGATGTTAATTTTGATGAAAATAGCTCATCTTGTGAATCTAATTAATTGTTTGTGCCATCTTTGGACTAGGAGCCATTTTCAACCTCTGTGCCATCTTATCTTCCCAACTTTTCAGTGATCCTATTTTGGTTTCTTCTTCAGATGATGATGGTGAGGATGAAAATACACCTCCACCTACTCACCTTCCTCTAGTTGGGTCCATTGGACATGAGCCTGCACCAACACCAAAGCTTCCTATATGGATTTTTACAACACAAAAACTATTTGGTGATCCTATAGGTCAATGTCATACACGTTCATAGTTCCAGTGAGCCTCCTCTCTTTTGGCTCAAGTTTTAGAGACTTGTGATCCATAAACCTTTGTAGAATATTTTGGCCCTCTAGATTGGAACATAGCAATGAATGATGAATAGCGTTCCTTAATGGTGAACAATACTTGGGATATTATACCTCTTCCAAATGGAAGAAAACTTGACATGTGAAAATGGGTGCATAGAACTAAGTATGCATCAGATGGAAGTGTTGAAAGACATAAGGCTTGGTTAGTTGCATGTGAGTTTATTCACTGCTTTCGTAAGGAAGCATGTAAACGAACTCCATCTCCCTTCTAATCCAAAATCAAACTTCCTACAAACCTAAAGTATATTATAGTTTGCACCATTAGTTAGTTGGTAGCCTCTTATATTTGACTCATACCCATCCTGATATTTCTTTGTTGTTGGTCTTGTTGCCCAGCATATGAAAACACCCCATGAGAAGCGTTGGAAAGCAACAAAAATGATACTTCAGTATATCCGAGGTATAGTTCAGTTTGGGATACATTATAGTTCATGGGGGAATCCTTTGTTGGTTGGTTTCACAAATTTTGATTAGGTTGGCGACCCTGATGAGCGAAATTCTACTTCAGGTTATGTTTTTAGTCTTGGTTCCAAACATGTCTCTTGGAAATGTAAGAGAATCAATATCTTTCTCTTTATTTAGCAGAAGTAGAGCATTGAGTAGTATTTAATGGAATTCAAGAAGCATTGTGGCTCTGACATATCCTTTTATATTTTGTGTTCTAGTAGTAGCATTCGACCACACTCTAGTGTGAAAATCAAAGCACCATCAATCTTGTCATATATCTAGCTCAACATCAGTGAAATAAAAACATTGAGATACACATGCACTTCATTAGAAATACTATTCAAGATTTCATTCTTGAAGTGCTCTTCTTTCCTACAAATGATCAAGTTTCATACATTTTCACAAAGTCTCTTATAGAAGAAAATTTTTCCAAACTTTGATGTATGTTAGGAGTTTGGGAAGTTTTCATTAAGGGGGGTAGCCTCTAATGCCTCCTTACTTATATTATTGTGTCACCTTTGTAAATCATGCAATCATATCCCAAGTTGTTCTTAAGGGGGGTGTTAGAATATTTAGATACTTAGAAATTAGTTAAGATAAACTTGGTTTAATGTGTCTTTAGGAAAAGTGTGTTTCCTTAGTATGCATTAGTATGGATTTCCAGTTATGTAATCTGAAAACCATGATATGTTCTAGACATAAAGTGATCTGATGGTTCATATTTTCCTTGATATTAACAATTCTATTGATCAATGGCTTAAAACCGTATTGGTCCATGATCTCTATTAAAATAATGTGGAGGGTCATTTGATGAAGATCAATTTTGACAAACTCATATGTAAAATACATTTCTTTCTCATTAATATATTGCCTCAAATGGTTGTGTTGGTTGGGGTCATGGAATATTTCCCTCTTTGAGAATTTTAACGACGTAAAACACTAGTATATTGATCTTTGATTTTTTTTTTTGAATGGTTGATTAAGGTGTTAAACATTTGTATAAATACCATGTTTTTTCAAACACATGATCGTCATGCTACCAGAATATCCAAACAAATGTTGATTACATTATAAGAATCATAAGATATTAAAATTAATGTTCAAGATAATAAAACAAAGACATTAATTAATTATATATATAAACAATAAAACATAAGTTCCACATGATAACAATGTCTGCTTCTATTTGATTCAAATCACAATTTAGCAACAAATCCTCCCTTGAAACTATTGTTTTTATTGCACATATGACTACTTGATTTCCATCACACTCCTCAAATATGCAAATGGATGGTTTTTTGTTATCATGGGTTGTGTATTATTTATGAACCCTACAATATTTCCCAAATATTTTGGCCTTCCATCAATATTTTTGTTCGATGGAATACACATCCCAAGAAACCATCCAGGTACTTCCCCTCATTTCGAGGATGGTATAGGAGGTAAATCGATCGGTTGCAGTTTTGGAAACCTAACCTGGCAGGGACATCAAGTGAGGCCCAGTAATATCTACGAAGGCATCCATCACGGGGACTTGACCACGTGACCTCCTACTTGTAATTCACAATGCTCAACCACTCAGGCTAACCCATCGGGATACCTTCCATCAATATATATATTTAGTCCTTCATTTTGATTACTATCTTTGAGTTGTATATAATTTGAAAAAATTGTATATCTCTACATACTTTGCATATGTTGGGATAGCATCATCTAGACTCCATAATTATAACGTCATTTGGCATACCCCATCAATTTAGTTACTTTTCCATATTTGGCCTTTATGAATCCATGGAAAATAGTCCTAGAACATATAATGATGATGGAGCATTGTGATAAATCCTCTCATTGAGACAAAAGTTAGTGTCCAATCAAGGAAGTTTCTTGGATTCCCACCTTTTCACTAGATGATTGTACCTAGAGGGCACCTTGAGGTCATATTTTATCTCATCCTCATAAGAACATGCCCCTCCTTCAGGACATATAAATTACATGCATCTATAACATTTTCATCTAAATTTTTCACCTCTAGATGATTTCACCTGTTACATTCGGTTAACATGTCTCTCTTCCCTATTCCTTCTAAAATACCCTTGATTTTTGAAGACAAATTCATGTAGAAGACAATTTATTTGTTCTCCTCTATGATTTTGCATTTCCCAATCCAAATATGCATGTGATTTTCTTCACCGCTTTCACAAGAAAGCCTATAAACGAACTCCATCTCCCTTCTAATCCAGAGTCAAACTTGCTACCAAATGTACTACACCTAAAGTAGATTCTAGTTTGCACCATTAGTTAGTTGGTATCCTCTTATATTTGACTCATACCCATCCTGATATTTTTTTGTTGTTGGTCTTGTTGCCCAGCATATTCAAACACCCCATGAAAACCATTGGAAAGAAACAAAAATGATACTTTAGTACATCTGAGGTATAGTTCAGTTTGGGATACATTATAGTTCATGGGGGAATCCTTTGTTGGTTGGTTTCACAAATTTTGATTAGGTTGGCGACCCTGATGAGAGAAATTCTACTCCAAGTTAAGTTTTTAGTCTTGGTTCCAAACTTGTCACTTGGAATTGTAAGAGAATCAATATCTTTCTCTTTCTTTAGCAGAAGCAGAGTGTTGAGTAGCATTTAATGGAATTCAAGAAGCATTGTGGCTCCGACAAATCCTTTTATGTTTTGTGTTCTAGCAGTATCATTCGACCACACTCTAGTGTGAAAATCAAAGTTCCATCAAGCTTGTCAGAGATCTAGCTCAACATCAGTGAAATAAAAACATTGAGATACACATGCACTTCATTAGAAATCTTATTCAAGATTGCATTCTTGAAGTTCTCATCTTCCCTACAAATGATCAAGTTGCATACATTTTCACAAAGTCTCTTACAAAAGCAAATTTTTCCAAACTTTGATGTATTTTAGGAGTTTGGGAAGTTGTCATTAAGGGGGGTAGCCTCTAATGCCTCCTTACTTCTCTTATTGTGTCACCTTTGTAAATCCTTAAATCCTATCCCAAGTTGTTCTTAATGGGGGGTGTTATAATATTTAGATACTTATAAATTAGTTAAGATAAACTTGGTCTAATGTGTCTTTAGGTAAAGTGCGTTTCCTTAGTATGAATTAGTATGCATTTGTAGTTATGTAATCTGACAGCCATGATATGTTCTAGACATAAAGTGATCTGATGGTTCATTTTTTCCTTGATATTAACAACTATATTGATCAGTGGCTTAACACCTTATTGGTATATGATCTCTATTAAAATAGCGTGGAGGGTCATTTGATGAAGATCAATTTTGACAAAATCATATGTAAAATACATTTCTTTTTCATTAATGTATTGCCTCAAATGGTTGTGTTGGTTGGGGTCATGGAATATTTCCCTCTTTGAGAATTTTAACGACGTAAAACACTAGTATATTGATCTTTGATTTGTTTGTGTGAATGGTTGCTTAAGGTGTTCAACCTATGTATATATACCATGTTTTTTCAAACACATGATCATTAGGCTATCAGAATATCCAAACAAATGTTGATTACATTATAAGAAACATAAGATATTAAAATTAATGTTCAAGATAATAAAACAAAGACATTAATTAATTATATATGTAAACACTAAAACATAAGTACCACATGATAAACATTTCTGCATCTATTTGATTCAAATCACAATCTATCAAAAAATCCTCCCTTGAAACTATTGTTTTTATTGCACATATGACTACTTGATTTCCATCATACTGCTCAAATATGCAAATGGATAGATTTTTTGTTATCATGGGTTGTGTATTATTTATGAACCCTACAACATTTCCCAAATATTTTGGCCTTCCATCAATATTTTTGTTCGATGGAATACACATCTCAAGAAACCCCCCAGGTACTTCCCCTCATTTTGAGGATGGTATAGGAGGTAAACCGATCGGTTGCAGTTTTGGAAACCTAACCTGGCAGGGACATCGAGTGAGGCACAATAATATCTACGAAGGCATCCATCTCAGGGACTTGACCACGTGACCTCCTACTTGTAATTCACAGTGCTCAACCACTCAAGCTAACCCATTGGGCTACCTTCCATCAATATATATATTTAGCCATTCATTTTTATTACTATCTTTGAGTTGTATATAATTTGCAAAAATTGTATATCTCTACATACTTTGCATATATTGGGATAGCCTCATCTAGAATCCATAATTATAACATCATTTGGAATACTCCATCAATTTAGTTACTTTTCCATATTTGGCCTTTATGCATCCATGGAAAATAGTCCTAGAACATATAATGATGATGGAGCATTGTGATAAATCCTCTCATTGAGACAAAAGTTAGTGCCCAACCAAGGAATTTGCTTGGATTCCCACCTTTTCACTAGATGGTTGTACCTTGAGGGCACCTTGAGGTCATATTTTGCCTCATCCTCATAAGAACACGTCCCTCCTTCAGGACAAATAAATTACATGCATCTATAACATTTTCAAATTTTTCACCTCTAGTTGATTTCAACTATTACATATGGTTAACATATCTCTCTTCCATGTTCCTTCTAAAATACCCTTGCTTTTTGAAGACAAATTCATGCAGAAGACAATTTCTTTTCTCTCTTCTATAATTTTGAAGGGTATTTGTTTCATTTGTTTCATTTTCTTGTGCTTCCCTTTTCCTTCAATGTGTGCAACCACACTTGGTATCCACCTTGGAAAGTGTGTGTTCTATGGTGTTTATTATGTCTCTTTTTGGACTTTGCATGAGACCCCAATAATCCCAACCTATACAAGATGAGACCAATTAGTCATTTTCATCACATGAAAGTCAATATGGTTGTGATATTACTCAAATGATACCTTTAGAAAATTATATCTTCTAAATATTTAACCTAAACACAAGGAATGTTAATATAGAACCATACAAAAATTTGTCTCATTTTTTATTTAGGTCACATAAGGCATGATGATCGCAAGCCTATTGGACAATATATCTAGGTGGTTCTATCATCTAAAGAGCTAATTTCTAACTTAAATGTAGGGGTGCCTCAAAGAGGACATTTTTGACATTCCCAATGCATGTAGCTCTAGTCATATGCAATAGGTTACCTAACAAATTGGGTGACCTATCATTGTTTTTCCTACTAAGGAATAACACAATCCTTCCATCATATTTAAGGTATGTTGTATACTATATATTTTCATTCATACCTCTCATAATAGCTTATCATTGTCACCTCCATATTCTAATTACTAAGAAAAGGGATTTCTCCTATTTTAGGTTCTAGTAGACTTAGTTTAACTCTCTTGACCAACACACATCCACTCTCATTTTAGTAGCCAACATCACACCTTTTTGGGAAAATTAACTTATATCTCTTTGAGTATTTTATGATCTCAATGATCTAGTAGAAGAAAAAGGTAACAAAAGGAATCCTTCCATCAAGCATATCCAAAATATTTGCATTGAAACTTTTACAATATTGGCAGACAATTAGAACCAAACATTTGAGTAAAATTAATGTGGTGTATCATGATAATGCACTTGAATGTAAAGAAGTATAGTTACTAGAAGAAATGAAATATTATGACAAGAAAGATAAGTAATTGAAACAATTAAATAATGTAAAAACATTGGTGTGTTGGAAGATGGAAGAAAAACTAAGGAACTATTATTAGACAAAAAGGAAAACATTATTTGGTAAGTTATTGTTGTTCGACAGAAAGGAAAACATTATTTGGCAAGGGGAAACATTGATATATGAAATACTTTAGACTTACCTATAACATGGTTGTAAATGGTATT